>APFE030150137.1:86375-103830 GCA_000404065.3 Pinus taeda | reverse complement strand
TGGCAACAACTGTGTTTTTTTGGTCGCCAATAGATTCTCAAAGATGGGCATTATGGATTCTTGCAAGAAGAATATCATAGTAGAAGCCACTAATAAACTCTTCTTTGAATGAGTGTGGGTACACTTTGGGATCCCACAGTCTATCATCTTAGATCGAGACAACAAGTCCTCAGTACATTTTGATCCAATCTCTTGTTGATGCTAGACACCAAGCTCACTAATTCCACTACTTTCCATCCCCAAACTGATGAACAGACAGAGGTCGTCAACAAGATGACCGTACACATTATGCACATGTACAACTCAAAGAATCCACGCACATGGGATGAGAGCCTTCCCTATGTCTAGCACAACTATAACTGGGCTCTCCACAGCTCAACTGGCTATAGCCCTTTTCAGATGGGCTTGGGATTCTAGCCACTATGTCCCATTGATGTGGGCATGCCATTTGTAACTACTCAGGCAAATTCAACTCATGTCCAATCTGAAATCGATAAGGCAAACAACTTCATTGATCACATCCAACATATCTACCAATAAGTCCATGACATTCTGTAGAAATCAAATGCCAAGTACAAGCAACGACATGATCAACATCGGGTGCCACACAAGTTTCAGGTGGGTGACAAAGTCTAGTTGCATTTGCAAAAGGAACGCCTTGTCAGAGCCTATCGGAAACTAAGAGCACTCAGATATGGTCCTTACACCATTACCAAGGCTATGGGAGACAATTCATTTAAGCTCAGCATTCGCCCATTCCTTAGCCTGCACCCAGTGTTCAATGTGGACTGCCTTTGACCATACTTCCCACCATTGCTAGGCACATCAGACATTGCAGAACAACTCACACCTACAAAGTTAAATAAATATTGCATGGAAAAGTCCACCACTGATCAGATCATGGACGTGCAGATCAAGCACACTCGCCAGCAGAAGATCCAACTATATCAAGTTGTCAAAGTAGGCCAACTCCTTCATTAGGGCAAGTGGCTCACTAGGGACCAAGTTCAACAAAAGTTTCCCCATCTCATGGAGGAACTCAACGCAATAGGGACCATTGTTTCCTAAGGGGGGAGGAATGATCTAGGTGGATATTGGTGGCCACATACCAATTCCACTTGGACCAACCATTATTTCTCTCAATTTTTCAGTTTCCTTAATTGTAGCACAATTTACTATTTTTAGCAATTTTTCGGGTCATAAACTTCCTGAGATGTTTTGAGGCCCTAAACGACATTTTTTTGGCAATCTACTACCATAATTTTATTGTCTCAAATCATCTTTCTGTGGTAGTCCTCAGAGAAATATTTTCAATGGGGTATCATGCATGTCAAACGGAGATAATATGACCAAGTCGCGACAGTGGGAAGTTGGCTATCCAACTAAGCCCAACAGGGCCCATAAACTCTTTGTGTTACATCTCCTCGGCTTAGGGTTTTGGTTGTTTATGGTTTTCTCTTATTGTTCAATAATAAAAAGGCCCTTGAGCCTCATTGTAACGTAGTTTAGAGGGATGTAGCTACCACATCTCTTCTCATAGATAAGCTAGCATAGCCCGAGCTAGTCTTATTTCCATTCTGTTTGTAAGCATATTTCAGTATTTGTTATTAATGAAATGAAGTGTTATTTCTACTACATCTTTGTGTTTGTGGTTATATCTGTAATTTTTTGCGTTCCTATTTAAATTAGGATCAATCTCCTACTTATAATTGTAAGAAACTCTTGAAACTCATATACTCATGAGAGAATCACAAATAACAAGGGTACTTATCTGAATGTGTTGAAATACAATAAGAGTTACCATGCTCCTCCAAATCAATGAATTGTTTCCTCACCAAATCTTCCCGAGCTTTAGTCTCCCTTCCTATGAGGAAAATAATTAGTAGCTTTCACAATTTCACCTCCTCGAGCCTTAGAAACCTCTTGCTATACTTGAGCTAGAAAATTTATTTAAGCAAACCCAACATTTCTCTCCCACATTCTTGATTTTAAATAACTTTACCAACCATGACATTTCTCTCTAGGCATGATTATTCTAGTGGTAGAATGAAAAATCCTTTCCCCTGAGATGGAGAAATTTTCTTTCTTTTTTTTGTTTTGTTCTTTCTTGGACCATAACTGATTTTTATTGTTTCCTAAAAGTTTGGGGGCATAACTACTCACGTGGTGGCTCCTCTTGTACTTTTAAAAATAACAATAAGTAAAACAACATTATTTTATTAATAGCAATAAAAATTTACAATCCCATAAAAATTTGACTTTACTTTTCAACATTTCAAGAAATTTTCAAACTTTTTAAAATCATAAAAGTTTAAATAGAAATTTATTTTACTAAGGATATTGCATTTCCCCTCCGCTTAAAAGAGAACACCATCCTCAGTGTTTTTCTACATTCATTCCATTTGGAATAACATAGGAAAAGTGTTCCCCATTTCTTCCTCCATCTCCCAAGTGGCTTTGTAAGGCCCAAATTTCTTCCATTGCACTTTAACCTAGGTGATGGCCTAATTCAAAAGATAGTTTCCCTATCGACTAAAATTTACAAAGGCTTAACCTAGAATTTGCCTTCTAGTTCAACCAAAACAACATTCCAATTAATAACATGAGTTGGATCATGACTATATTTGTTTAAAAGAGACACATGAAATAAAATATGAACATTAATGTAGGTTGGTAATGCTAGATGGTAGGGCACTAGCCCCACCCATGATATTATTTCAAATGACCCAAAAAATCGAGGGGTTAACTAAGCACAATTTCACATCTTTAGGGAACTCTTTTTCGATCTAAATTTAATATACACAAGTTCCTTGATTTGAAATTATTTTTGTGTCCTTTTTAAATATGCTTAACAATTCTCCCTATCCTAAGCTAAATGTAGGTTGTGTTTTACTTTCCTCATAATTTGTTCCATTTCCTGCAAAACACAATGTCCTAGAATAAGCGTATCTTCAAGATGACTCCAAATCAAGGTAGTATGGAAATTTCTCCCTTACAAAACTTTGAAGGGACTCACTATGAGGGATGCCTAATAACTATTATTATAAGAAAACTCAACTAAATGCAAGCAATATTGCCATTTAGTGGGATGATTCATTACATACATGGATAGCATGTCTTCAAGGAACTGATTGGTCCTTTCAATTTTTCCATCTTTTTTTGGGTGGTATGTTGTGTTGAAGTTCAATTGTGTGCCCATTCTTACAAACAATGATTTCCAATTTTTGGAAGTAAATTTCACATCCTTTTTAGATATAATACTTTCTGATATTTTGTGTAATATGAAAAATTATTTCATAAGAATTCATGCCACGTGAACAATATTGTTACTAGATTTAACAAGTATAAAATCACCAGCCTTTAACAATTTATCTACCTCAACCATAATTGAGTTATGTTGTCTTTTAGTTCTCAGTAAACTAGGGATAAAATGTAATGAAATTACCTACCACTTCCATTATGGTACAGACAAAGGATTCAATAATCTTACTAGATGTCATGTTCTACCTTTACTTTTTGACATTCTTGTCATTTTTCCAAATACATGACCACCTATTTTTTCATACTAGGAGAAAAGAATTATTTTCTGAGTGCTGAAATAATTTTATGATAACCTTGGTGAGCCTAGGCACATCAAGGACATCATTTTTTTCCTTAAAGGTTACTAGATCATTTTCATTCATCGCATATTCTATCTTTTCTAAATGATCAGTTTTATCTTTTATCCTTTCAAAAATATGACTATAAATTTTATCTTCCAAATCTATTATTCTGACTTGTTCCATAAAATCTATTTTACTACTAGTTACTATTACGTCACAAATATGCTTCAAACTTCAACTTAGTGCGTCGACCACTTTATTTTTGTTCATATTAATATGTTTAATATCAAAGTCATATTAACACAAGAAATCCATCCACCTAGCTTGTCTGGCATTCATGTTGGACTAACTCAAAAAGTATTTTAAACTAAGGTGACCAGTGATTAGTGTAAAATTATTACCAATTAAACAATGACACTAGATATTAAGGGTGTGGAAAACTGCAGCCAATTCCAAATCATATACTACATAATTCTTTTCATGTTCTTTTAATTTTTTATATTCGTAAGCCACCCCATGATTTTCTTAAATTAGTACTCCTCCTAAACCCTCCAAATAACCATCAACAAAAAATATAAAATCTTTATCAAGGTTAGCTATTTTAAGTATAGGTGCAACAGTGAGAATATTCTTCAACTACTCAAAACCCTCTTAACATTTTTGTGTCAATTCAAATTTAACCCCCTTCTTATTCATGGAATATATGGGGTAAATTTATTTAGACAACCCCTCTATGAATCTATGATAATGTCTCATGAAACCCAGAAATAATCGAAAATCTGCTACATCCTTAGGAATTGGCCTGTTAATAATGGCTTTTTCTTTTTTAGGATCTACAATTATGTCATCCTAAGAAATTACATGCCCCGAGTAGTGTATTTTATCTTGGTAAAATTCACACTCATTGAACTTAGCATACAATTGATGTTCTCAATGTGTTTACAACACTACTAATTTCTTGTTATGTTCCTTTAGTTTGTTAGAGTAAATCAAAATATGATGGACAAATATTAACATGAATTTATTCAAATACTAACTAAAGACATTATTCATCAAACACATAAAGGTGGTTGGTGTATTCGTAAATCCAAGTGAAAGTATCATAAATTCATAGTTCTCACATCTAGTTCTCAAAGTTATTTTAGAACTATCTTCACCCTTAATCCTTAATTGATGGTATCTAGACCTTAAGTCCATTCTAGAAAAAGAAATGGCTTCTCTCACTTGGTCAAATAAATCATCAATTCTAGGTAGTGGATATTTATTCTTAATTGATATTTTATTCAACTAGATGTAATCAATGCATAATTTAAATGTTCAATACTTCTTTTTAATAAATAAAAATGGTGCTCCCCATGGAAAAACACTCGATCTAATATAAGCTTTATTTAATAATTCTTGAAGTTGCAATTTTTAACTCCAATAATTTTGGCACACTCATTCTATAGGGTTCTTTAGACACTAGTGTAGCCCCTAGTACAAACTTAGTAGGAAAGTCAATATTTCTCTTAAGTTGCAGTCTACGAATCACATCTAGAAACTTATCTTTTAATTCTCGAATCACCTCTAGGTCATCTAAGGATTTGGTTTTTGTTTCTTGCAAATGATCCTTTGTTTAAATAGAAAACATATCACACCCCTTTCTAGCAAACATTTTTAACTGTAAGGTGGATATCTACTGAATGAAAATGGGTCTAGGTATCCCTTTTATGATTTGTACCTCTCCTTCATCTATGGTATAGGTAACTATTTTGTCCAAACAATTTACAATTTCTCTATTTGCTTCTAACCAATCCATCCCCACCAATATATCATAAGAAGCCAATTGAAAAATATTTACGTTCATAGTGATTTCACTTCCATATAAATAAATGAGATAATCATTCACCCAATTAGTAACTTTCCTCTTTCTACTGGTAGCCAATTAAACCATATAGTATTTTTTGTATTTTACTAAATTTAATTCACATGTTTCTACGATATAAGGACTAATATAACTTAAACTGAAACTTGGATATATTAAAACATATATAGGTTGGTTCGAAAGTTTAACATCTATCTCCAGCATAGTGGATTGATGTTCATTTTGGCCTTACTAGAGAGCTATATTAATTTTGGGAATTCTCTTGTCCACATCATTTACAATGGAACCTTCTTGAATATTTTGTAACTTCTGAACAAATTTTGTATTAAAGGGAAATTCCACAAAAGGTAAGGCTCCCCACAACCCCAAAATTTTAAGGGTTCCCTTTCCTTCCCATTAAAACCTTTATTGTTCAAATCTATCTCTTTGTATCTAGTCTTTGATTATTTTGTGTCTAATTTGTATTTTTGTTGAAATTATGACTTTGGCTACACTGATCATTTTTTTGAAAATATGTAGATTTAGCCCCTTTATTCCATGTCCAAATCTTCCCTTTCTTTTATCTGGCCAAGATTTATGTTTTTGTTTCTTTGTTTAGCCTACTAATAGTATATTCTTACCCTTAGGATGAGTTCATCCATATTTTTTTTGGATTACTTTATTCAATTTTCTCTTTAAGGGAGAGAGGAAGGCATCTATTGAACTGTTCTACCTTGGATTTTTCTTCACGAATATAAGATACATTGTTGGGTGTGGAGTTTGATTATCTTCTTTATTCAAATGTATCCCTGTGTTCGACCCCAATTCGTAACGCGGTTGTAACGCCACCTGTTTAATCACCGTCAAGGGGGTCCAGAGGGTTCGAGGCCAGTGCTCCTGAAGCTAAAAATAGATGTAAAATTCCCTTGTAAAATATTGTAATTCCATATTCAATCTGGGTCATTCATTAGGCAGATGATCTGATGACAGAATTTATGTTAATTTAGGGTTTTTTTTTTTTTCCCTAGAAGGCAACCCTTGGTTTATATCAGGGAATTGTATTGCGGTTGTGTATGTGTATTATAAGCGAGAAAGAGAGGAGGCTATGTGAGAGTAAAGAGGAAAGTACAATGGATATGTTATATTTCGTATCTCTTTATTTTGTTGGATAATATAAAAGGAAGGACTCATTGTTTCTCCGTAGACGTAGCCCAAATTGGGTGAACCACATATATCTTTGTCTCTCTTGTTTTATGCATTTTTTGTTTTTTGTGTTTCTGCAATATTTTATGTGTACCATTGCTCTATAATATATAATTTTCTAGCATACATATCTCAAAAGGTGAGTAACTTTCGTCACCAGCTTGTGCATGGCCATTTGACCGAGTTTCAATTCATGAAATTACTTTTCCTTCTCGTCGTAATATATTTTAGTTAAGTATTTTTCCTTGAAAATCCTTTGAGATTCTTTGAAGTTAATTCTATTGTCTTTGCAATTATCTAGAGTTCAGAAACCTTCTCACCATAAGGAAGATTTGCTTTGTAGCTGATATGTAGCTAATTTAGCCTTCAAATCTCTAGGGTAATCATAAGCTTGAAAATATTGATTAATATTTAATAACCATGCTCCTTCTACTTCCTCACACTCTCCATCATAAGTTGGAGGTCTAATATTCTTGAAATTCCCTTGCAGCTTGATTTCTATTTTCTTTCCTTGATTCAAAGGCATACTGATTAAACTACATTCCTCCACATTTTCATATTTGTCATCACTACTCTCATCTACGCTATTAAGATTCTTTCATATTGAAGTTTTTCCCCCATCTCCCTCTTCCACTACTTGTTCCATACTAATTGGATTTGATATATCCATTATATTCTTATTAATTTTTTCCTATTCAACACTAGTCTTTGGTAACTTCTCATTGTCTACATCAAGACTTATTAATTATGTCCTCAAATCTCTAACCATATTCAGTAATTCCATTGTAGGGAGTGGTGCATAATTTCCTAAATGTACCCAAATTGGTTCCTCGCCTATGTACTCTCCTTCCAACGGATCAACAATCACTTCTCTTGTTTACCCTCTCTATGCAAAACATAGAATTTATTTTGTTAAATAAAAATCATGATTGATCTCGTAGGTCACAATGTTTCAACATGTTGCTCTAATACCATATGAAACGTACCTTATTCCTAATATTTTATTTCTTTATTATTGTCTACACACATATAAGGTTATCATATTTTGGAAAATTATCTACGTGTTATCCTCTTACTAGAAGATATTCCATAGATTAAATTTAAATATTCTATTCAATGCCTCTAAATTTCTTCCATTCATATGTTGATAGTTATTCTCATTATTTCTCATTGTAAGTTTTCTTCCCTTACTATTTCTAATTTCTTCCTTTTTTTATATGAGGCCCTTCCTTATTTTATGCTAATGTTATAGGAAAACTTTAAAAAGTTTTGGGATTCACATGTTTGTATCAACCCCCTTGCCATCATATGTCTTACGCACATTTATAGTGCTTTATACAACCCTTACAATGTTCAAACTCTATATAATATAACAATTAATACACAAATTTTACCAATGGATTATGTTTGAATTTATATTAGATTATTTATGTACAGATCATATTACATTTTTAACTCTACAATTACATCTTGGAATTCCTTAGCCCATGGTGCTATATTGTATGCATTGTCTCACTGGCTCATTGTGCATATGTCTTAGGGCTTCATGGATGAATATAACCACAAAACATCACCTTGGCAATGTGGGAGGTGAGGAAATGGATGAACAATATCTTAGGGTTTCATTCATTGGTGGTTTATACTCCTTTTGGCGGTTAGGGTAACTAGTCTATTACCTCCTCTTCCCTCAACTTCATTTACTCTCTAGGAAATTTGTTGACAAAGCTTTGTTTGTAGGTTATTAATGAAGGGTGTTCCTTTCCAAATTTTGACACTTAAGTGATATCCCTATGGAAATTTTTTTGAAACACAACTCCTTTTCCTCCTGGAACCAACTAAATGCTCAGAGGATTTCTGGATTGCTATTAGAATTCTTTTAACCACGAGTATATTAAGCCCAGGGGTTTTTCTTTTAGATATTTTAGCTAACTTTTCTTATTGAGTATGAAAACCTATTTTCATAATTGGGGAACCCATGTTTTTAAGAAATTTTTACCTTATTACAAGGTAGAGGATGAATGCAGGGTTTAACTTTTCCTTAGAGTTTGTAAAGTAAATTTTTTGACAAAGGAAGAAACCTTCCTTGCTTATATTTTCCTCTTTCCACTCATAGGTTGGAGCTCTAAGGTGTTTAAGGTCATAGATGAAATGATTTTTTCGAAGGGCTCATAATTTTTCAATAATCCATTTGTAATCTATCTTGGCTACTTGAAACCCTAGGGGGAATTTATATTATTTTCTCACTTACAAGTTTTTAAATTATGAATAGTTAATAAACCCTGGCTTTGTGTTCTTAGGATCATGATTTTTTTATTGGCTCACTTTTCTGAGCATAAATATGCATGGGTTCAAAGGTATTCATTTATATCCTTCTATTATTCACAAGATCCATAAATTCTCTTATAACTTAATATTTATTTAGCCTTTTATATTGACTATCTCACATACTATCATAGGCTTGCATCTTAATTGCTCGTGGATTTGACCCTTTAGGTAAGAATAGATGATTCTTTTCTTTTGTTATGTGGGTATTATTAAAGTTCCCTAAATTTTAATTCACTCCCTTGTTATTCACATTCATTAACTTCTTCCAAGTTAGTTTTGGTTTGTTACCTGAAGTCTACAAGGATAACATTAGGATATCATTTGAATTCCTATTTCTAGGCACCCAAAATAAATTACTCATTTATTCTCCTTGGAATTTCTTTTCTCATTTCGGGACAAATTATATGGCTTGATGGCCACATGCCCCCACCTGTTTAATGTCTGTTTTTAGACCTATTTTTTTCTTTTCATGATGTTGAGTTCTTTTTCTTTTCTTTTTTTCATTTTGACCCAAGAACTAGGTTTAGATTTATCCTATCATATGCAATAGTGGGTTTGGTCCTATGCATTTTAGATCCCCATGACCTAAAAGTTTGTAACTTATTATTATTATTATTAAAAAAATGAGTATTGTTGATACCTAGCTTGCATTTAAATATCAACATATTTGTAACGTTTGAATTCTTCTAGTTTTCTCTCAGTCTTTTTGAAATGGAACATGCACGACTTTTATGGACTTTTTTTTAAAATAAAGGTCCTACTTCTATAGATATACTTGAGTTTTAATGTTTCTGTTGTTGGGAAAAATATTGAGAGGGGGGATGAGTATTTAAAAACTCACTTAAATCTTTCAACTTCTTATTCATATTTTGTACACTATTGTAATTAAGTAAAATAGCATATGTACGCAATTATGGTGAAGGAAACCAACATATATCTAGTAAACTATCTTTTCATACATTTCATCATATGTTCTACTTTAACTAGTGTGTCATTACTTCATTAGCTTTTAATTAAAAATAACCATGAGCAGTAAGAACAAAACAAACCATCACACATAAGCAGCACAACAACACATGAGGACACTAGGATTTTTAGGTGGAAACCCAATGTGGGAGAAAACCACCACTACCTTCATCTCCGTATCCATCTTATTATAAAGGAAAACATCTTACAATCTTTTACTGGCACAGAATCATACTAGTACACAGGCACCAACCTACAAAAGGCTACAACCTTCTCTCATTCTCCAACACCCACTAGAAGGGAGATCCAACCCCCTAACCTCATTCATTAACACCCACTGGAAGAGAACTCCAACCCCCTGATCAAATTTACCAGCTATCTCTGGAAGGAAGCTTTGAATCCCTCACTAAAGGCTCCAACTCTTAGCACCATTTTGAACCACGTTTCATAATATTTCATACAGGATCCACCTAATCCAAAACATCAAACTTGTAAGACACTTTTCATCATATTTTCATGTTGGACCCACTTCCATCATTATAGCCTGATACTGAATAAAAATTATGAAACCAATCATTGTATTAAATCACCCAATCACTATACCAACTAAATCATCAAAGAAATCATTGAATCTTAGTCAATCAATATAACTTGATCATACTAGACCAAGATAGATCATATCAATGCACAACTAATCATGAATAAGCTAGATATTATTACCCATCATAGAAACCAATTGTTGTTACTACAAACCCTGGTCAACCATATGTCAAAATATATATGCTAATGTTTTGATTCATACCCACGTGTGTAGGCACTTCTCCTTAACAGTACCTTCGTACAGATCTCAAAATACTGAACGACTGAGTCTAAAACATTGTCACATTGAATCACATATTGAACCCAACATAGATCATTGAGCCAGATACAGATCATCGCATAATAACATCATCTCTATTCAACATATCATTCCATAAACAATTCAATCCAACCAAAACTTTCAAACACAGATTATCATGAGAGAGACATCATTAACAGACAACAACAAACATAATAGAACTGGTCATACATCATTAACAAACCATACTGCAAAACCCTAGTAGATGTACATGACTCCTATAAAGAACTTATGTGTATGTACGTGTTTATAATTCACCACAATTGTGTACAGATCTGTCCATACTACAGAATATATGTGTGACTAGTCAGAAGAAGATCAATGTATGTATGTGACTTGTCAATGGAAAACCAACATACATATCTACAATCTTTGAATCATACCCTTGCTACACAACTTAACATCTGTCAAACCTAAATCCTGACATACAAACTGTTATAGACACACATCATAATATCATCCTCATAGATCTATCAAACCCTAAACAGATTATCCAATATTTGGTCATTTTAGATCTATTAGATCTTATCCATCTCTACGCTCTCTAGTGCACACCTATTTTAGATCAATTTATTCATAAAATAATCCATCAAATTCACACCCCAACACTTTGATCTCCATCTCCTTATATAGCTTGGGCCTTAGCCAATACCTTAGACCAATCCTTTAATAATGTTGATGGTATTCTTTGATGAGATCAAACATCAGTTTTCATGCTCATTACTATGGGTGAATACCATGGTAAAGACCCCTGGTATTCATAATACCATAGTGCAAAAAATGTATGTGACTTCTCTTCATCATACTTGCGTATGTATGTGCCTTATCTTCATAGGACCCATGTATACTTTCCTAAACTTCACCTTGATCATCTTTTTGTCTCTGAACTGATATTCCTTTGCCCATCTCACCTCTAGTATCTGAATAACCATTATGTTGACATATTTATTAAATAGGTTGCCATCAAGGACAACACATTACTCATAAATCCAAAAATCTCCCCTTTTGGACTTGATGGCAGTTACCACTTTTGGTGTTTGGTCACCATTACATGTAAATACCTACAAAAACATTTGTAAGAATTACAAGTTTCTTTTCAAGTATTATTATCCAAACACCAAGCTACTCTCCCCCTTTGACATCAAGGGAAAAGAGTTGACCAATGTTGAATGAAGATTTCCTTCTGGCTTTGTAGAGAGGATCATTGTAGGTCTGATCTGTTGAATATGAACAATGACCATGCTCCCCTTCAGCATATGCTAAAAATTCTAGAACATTTTCAATGAAGTACATGACTCTATGACTCAATGAAGTATGACCTTTCTTATTACCAGGGACTCATTCTTACATTAGTCACCCAACTTAGTAGGGTTACATATTTGACTCAACATTACATCAAATTTCCAAAATGGGATTACAAACATAATTGAATTAACCCCCAATAATCCAAACATGATTGAATTTTACAATTATTACATCATGGTCTTTACATGACCTTTACATCAAGAGACCTATATGACATTTATGATCAAAACCAAAGACAAGGACATCAACCATGTGGTAGCAAGACCATAATAGTCATCATAGGATCTAGCAACATAGATAGCATCAATATGAACAACAAAATGCACATCCTCATCATCAAGATGCAAGATAAGATAATCTAGCTTCAATTTCATCAACCTGTGACCAAGTATGCGACATTACCAAATTGTAGCAACAACATAAGATTATTTTGTAGAGATATATGTTATCAACTCATTCCCTTAACCTCATCAAGTTCAACTTGCTCTTTCCCTCTATAGGAGGAGCCTCAATCCACGTACATCAGAGACATATAGATCTTTTGCAACACAATGTTACAACATATCTCTTCATTTATCAACAATATATGTGAGAACCAAGAATCTCATCATATGGTAAGATAGTATAATGTAGCATCAATCCTCATCAACATCACTATGTGACCATATATGTCAATATGAGAATAAATGTGAAATGTCTCTAAGCATCACCCAACAGTTGTAGTAGTAGTATGTCAATAACCATCCTGTTAATGTCATCATATGCATCTATAAAATATAAGGATAATATTTAACATCAATCAAATGTATCAAGAAGAATCATCACACCATAGGTAACTCAATTGATCATCCATAAGATTCCAATCTGCAATTTACTGATAGCCCATGACATAGAGATAACAATATCTAAGATTTCATCATCATCAACTAATCATAGCATGCTTTTGCACAACCAAGTTATGTTAGTATCCCATATCCTTCACCTCATCAAGATCAACATGCTTTATATATGAAGAACCACCATCCTCAAACAACATACCATGTGTAGCATATCATGTACATGTATCAACACCATGTAACATATGTGAGAGTAAAGAAGAACACTATAGGCATCACCCATAACTACACCATATGTAACGTATGCATCATATAATGAAAACAACATATAAGTAGCGATTGAAAATCATCATCATCAACTAATGTCAATAAGGACCATGTCATGCATGTCCTCTTTCATGTAGAATTAAGCGCAACTCTATCTAACAACATCATATATATCCTATATATATCTATATATATCATATATATTATATATATATTATAATATATTATAAATGATAGATAGATATATCATGAACATCATCATGCAACAAGGAATTATCAAGAAATCATAATGGCAACAATTGCACCATTAGAACCATAGCAAATTCTCCCCTTGAACCTATTCCAACTATTTGTTGTCAAGTCTAATCATATCCATATTCATGAATCAATAAAGCCATCAAAAGAACCAAAGCAACAATTTAAAATTGTAGCAACTCATAAATCATCATTAGACAACACTAATTCTAAGTGGTATCGGAGCATCAACAAACTATAACCAACCAACGTCAGAACCGAAAAGCCAAATCATAACTAATTGAAGCATATCAGAACTTATCCTTGAGTCTATCCCACTATTTCCTTATCACATACAATCATACACAACTGTCTAGATCAAAACTCGTGTATATAAGCGACTCTCCTTTATGAGATCCATGTACAGAAAGTAAAATGTTGAACTTTCGTAGCCATAGCTCCCCCTGATCCTATAATGTATGTTCTTGTTTCATTGTTACTACATCATATGCATTGTCAGTAATATAACAAACATGAATATCAAATCAAGATGGGAATCATCACCAAGATATACATATGTATAGCTCCCGCTAAGATCATACATCATTGATCCTTTGGACCTAATAGTCATCTCCTACTCTTCATGAGGTCATGTACCTCTTATCACTTCTACAGTCTATGAGACACATTCTTTTTAAGAACAATGTATTGTAGTATATATCACCTTCTTCTACTTCGAGTTTGAATCCTCCTCATTTCTGTGAGATTCAGTTCTTTAAACACATATAATTTGTCTGGATTTTTGTAGCCTCTTGTTATGATTTTTCTAGTTTCTTCATCCATAACCTTGCATTTGGTTGATGTAAGCACAATTATATTTCCTTTATCTTCCATTTGACCTACCCTTAGGATATTCTGCTTTAGCCCTTGAACTAATAAAGTATTAGTTGTTCCTCTATGTTTATTAATTATGGCTCTTCCCTTTCCCAAAACTTTTGTTGGATCACTATTTCCAAGAATAAACTTACCTTCTTGGTTTTTCTTGAGAGGCTCCATCTTACTCTTATATCCATTCACGTGATGAGAGAATATTTTTCTATGTACCATTCATCTTCATCTTTAAATGAGTAGAGAGAAAGACCACACCTTATATGTTCTTCTACTTTCTGCTTATTATGAGAAATGTTGGTAGATCCGTATTTCTCAGGTCTTTTGACATTATCTTATTGCTTTCCATCTTGTCTTTGGAAATTCATTGATTTTTTCCTGCATTCTTTTACTACATGCCAAATTTGTTAAAACCATAACATCTTTTATGACCAGAAAAGGGATCAGAGGAATCATAATATTTTTTTCTCATATTCCTTCTATTGCAATCAATAACTTTGTGACCAATTTAATATGTTGCAAGAAAAAAAATATCCCTTAAAGAAACTTGAGTACCTGGGAGATGATGAACTTCCAGTGAAGTGACTATTTGCTTGAGATTGAAACAATCTTCTTCTGCAATTGGCAGGAACATGTCCATGATTATGACATATAAAACATTCAATGTTTGATCAGAAGAGAGAATTGATTAAAGACTCTATTATTGGGAGAAAAGGATTTCTTTTGAAAATTCATCTTCTTGGATGTTTATCTGGTTGACTTCTTATCTCTTTGACATGAACTTTAGATTTCATAATGTTGTCTTTCAAGATCCTTGTAGAAGCCTATGAACTAGATTGTCCCTTTACAGTTTCATGAAAACCAAGATAGGATTTAATGGAAGGAGACCTTTGAATACTAAGAATATTCTCCAAAATATTAGTACTATCTTTAAATCTCAAATTTTTATCCTTTTCTTCTAATTTACCTTTTAGAATGTTTACCTCAACCTCCATTCTTCAGTATAGCTCTTCCTTTTCTAGATACTTCTTCTTCATTCCTTCTTTAAAATTTCTTCCTTCTTCCACTTCCTCCTTTAATTTGAGAATATATTTATCTCATTCTCTTGTTCTTCAAATACTTGAAGTATCTCTTCATTTCGCTTTTTGTATTTTTCAAGATATTCCCTTAGAGAGATGATCTCAGCTTCAAGACCTTCACAATATTGTTTAGATTCTACAATATCATTTACTGATTTAATATAATCCTTGTTATCATATGCCTACAACTTATCTTTAATATTAATAATATTTTTCAATGCAAGATCGAGTTTTCTTCTATGATAAAAAATTTCTACTAACATATCTTCTTCTAAATTAGTAACTCTGTTTGACATAGCAAAGGTTGTTCTATCATCATGTTCATCTTTTGACACATTAGAAATAAGATCACCTGATAGTTCTTTCAATGAAAAAACTTCCTTTGGTTTTTCTTCATGGATTGCCTGTAGCTTATCCCATACCTTCTTGGAAGTTTCATAATGCATAACCCTATTTAATGTTCAATCAGGTATGCTATTAATGATGTCGCTTAAGGCCTTATTGTTCTTTTGCACTTCTTCACCTAATGGAGGAATTTTGGTGAAGCCATTGCATACTAAATACCAAACATCAAGTTTCATTAGATTAGCCTTCCTATTTTCTTTTGAATGTTGATAATTATCATTGCTTAACATAGGTACACCTTCATTAGCAATTGTTTCTAACTTTCCTTGTTCTTCTGCTTCTACAACCATAATTTTTTAATATGTTTTCTCTTTAGAGTGATTACTTTCACTTTCACCCATGAGTGGAGGTTCAGTTGTTTCATTTTCATCTTCGTTGTCATTATTATTACATAGACAAGGAAATAGACCACAATTAGAACAAAAACCCATACCAAATAATTCTATGTTGTCGTCTTCTTCATTCTTGATCAATAGAAAGTGAGGTGCTCCAAAAACGGAATATTTGTTGACATCTGTAACTATACTTGCATCTGATATATCATTATAACTACCACAATTTTCTGACTCCTTCCTTAAATCTATATTATTCTTTCCCATCATCCTTGATACACTCCAAATTGTTAAGCTTCAACTAAAGTGACCTGCTCTAATACCAATTGTTGGGAAAAATACTGAGAAAGGAGGTGAATCAATATTTTAAAACTCACTTAAACTTTTCAATTTCTTATTCAGATCTATGTACGCTACTGTAATTAAGTAAGTCAAGGTATGTACGTAACTATGGTGAAGGAAACTAATGTATATCCAGTTAACTATCTTTTCATACATTTCATCATTTGTTCTACTTTAACTATTGTGTCATTACTTCATTAGCCTATAATTAATAATAACCATCAGCAGTAAGAACAAAATAAACCATCACACATAAGCAACACAACAACACATGAGGACACCATGAATTTTAGGTGGAAACCTAATGTGGGAGAAAACCATTGTTGTCTATCTTCATCTTATTATAAAGGAAAACAACTTACAATCTTGTACTAGCACAAAGTCATACCAGTATGCAGGCACGCACTTGCAGAAGGGAGCTCCAACCCCTTGATAAGATTTACCGACTATCTCTAGAAGCAAGCTTTGACTCCTTCACTAAAAGTGCCAACCCTTAGCACCTCTATGGACCATGTTTCATAATATTTCATATTGGATCCACCTGATCGAAAACATCAAATCTGTAGATCACTTTTCCTCATATTTTTAGATAGGACCCACTTCCATCATTTTAGCCCAATACCAAATAACAATTTTGAAACTAATCATTGTATCAAATCACCCAACCATTGAACCAACTGAAACATCAAATCAATCACTGAATCTTAATCAATCAATACAACTAGATCAAACTAAACCAGGATAGATCATATCAATGCACAACTACTCATCAATAAGCCAAACAGTGTTACCCATCAAAGAAACCAACTGCTGCTACTGCAAACCCTAGTCAAACATATGTCATAATATATATGCTAATGTTTTGAGTCATACACACGTATGTACGTGCTTCTCCTTAAGAGGACCTTCGTATAGATCTCAAAATACTGA
>APFE030150137.1:63875-81375 GCA_000404065.3 Pinus taeda | reverse complement strand
AAATGTGAAGGGAAAAGATGAATATAACTTATATTTTTAGCCTCTCGCTTTGGGAAGAGGCCAAATAAGATGATCAAACAGATTTTTGTTAAAAAAATTTGGTTGTTCATGATATTGACTAGTTATTTGTTATAGTAATCAATTGAAACTAATATTAACTCCACATTTTCGATTATTATAGTGCCTGTCAGGGACTAATAAGAGTTAATTATAAGAAGCATTAAAAGCATATAATTGTGAGTATAAATAATAACAAAAATCCCAATAATAATGAATTAAAAACAAAACAAAAAATATTGCATGTACATCGTTATTATGATAATTTCTCTATATAAACAAGGAATTTTAAATGACTTAAAGAGAGCATATATAAAAATATTATTTTTTAAATAAAATAAATTAATAAATATAAAATTTTAAATTTAAAAAAAAAAAAACGATTTTAATAAAAAAGTTCATAAAAATTATTTATTATAGTTTTTTTATTTTGAAATAAAATAATAGATAATTTATATATTAAAAATATAATGATGTTTAAGATCATTTCTATAATTATAGTTAACCCAATGGATTGGATGGATAAAGTAAAGGTAGGGTGATTATAGATATGCCACATACTCTTAATAATGAAGGGGTGTTGTGGCATACCCCGTGTATTATATGTGTTTTTATTGTTATAATATGGTGGGTGAAGAACAAGTTTGGGTGACTCTTTTTAATAATAGTTCATTAATGTTGGAGGTTTGGTTTCTGAAGGAACGGCAAGGTTGGCATCACCATGGTTCTACTCGATTGGTGTTTAGCTGCTTGGACAATAGCCCATTGTTCCACGAGAGTACTGTTAGACAATTCCAAGGAGGGCAAGCACACCAAAATGAAATTTGGGACCTATGAATAAATGAAACTCTAGTTATTTGGTAGCAATTAGGTGTGGAAGGGACAAGGACAAAGGTTCTCTTCTTCATAGCACATTCACCTTTGCTCTTCCCTTCCTTCTCCCAAATTGTATACGAGGATAGATTGACAAATATTCAAAGGGAACAATGGTGTATGTAGTAACATGTGGATCAAATAAAGGGCAACTACCCCATATGGAGAAGCATGTGTATTGTGAATTTTGACCTTTGTCACCCTTTATCATGCGGCTGGAAAATCTTGTCCTATAACCTTTTCAAAATCATAAAAACCCTCTGTTATATATTCATTTTGATGACTTTTTGAATTTGTGTTTTTTTAATTTTGGATTATCCATTCCTATTATATAGTGTAATAAAAAACTATCTACTAACCAAAAAATTTAATAAAATTAAAACAAATAAAATTTTAAAAAATAATAAACAACTACGAAAAAAACCTAAACACTTATATATATAATATATTTTCGTATATTTGTAAAAGAATTGTAACATCAAAATATCATACGGATGTTATAATGAAGAATACATACAAAACAACATTATTTCCTACACTCTAAAAGTACTTTTATCCTTTGTCAAACATTATCTAAAAATGGACATCCAGCAAAGTACCTTAGAGATAAAGATGGCCATCCACTAAAAAAAATGACCATTCATTCCTTTGTCTACAGTTTCAATTTCCTTTTTCGTTTTGTCCTTATCTGGTTACAATTTCACTTCCTTCCCGACATTTTAATGTCCCCTCAACTTCCCACCGTCAACCAACATATATGATGTCACATTAGATAGTGAAGAAATTTGATATTAATTTTTTTTTAATGATATAAGATAGTAAATGTATGAACATATATGAAAATTTAGCCAATTTCTTAATATAACTTTTTTAAATAAACAACAATTATCTATTAAAATTTTAATAAGAGTAACCAAAGTTAATAATCAATTTTAAAATAATTTTATAAAACATAAACATAAATCGAATTTCTTAACATACAATTATTTAATTTTTTAATTATAACTATTTTAAATAAACAACAATTATCTATCAAAATTTCAATAAGAGTAACAAAAGTTAATAATCAATTTGAAAATAATTTTATAAAAATTTTAGAAAATATTAATTAGCTAATTTCACCCAACTTTACCCACATTTACCCATCTCAGCTACAATTCCAATATTTGTTACTACCAAGAAGTTCCCACAACCACTATCTCTCTTGTCGACACTACTTCTCTTCTCTCACAAATGCAATATAATGACATAAATATCAATCTCCATGCTATTGTTGGGATATTTCTATCATTCTTGTAGCACACTCTCACATATTGGATATCTTCATCTCCATCAAGTCAACATCTCAATTTATGGTTGTCTTGAATTGATTAAATATTCCTATCATTTGTTAAAGTAGTTAATTCTAACAAAATAATTGTACCTATATTGAGTTAGCTAGGCTTAGTAAAGGCTCAATATACTTATCTAAGATTTTAAAGACATAAAAATCATAAAATAAGTTCTTTCCATTTTCCCATATATTATCATAGTTATTTGTAGGCTATCCATTACCTATCAAGCTATCTCATTAATACAAAGAAAAATACCTTAATTGTTACCTTTAAATTAGCATTGAGATGCTCTGCTAATCCAAACCGACTCCTCAAAAAATATAGATATATCTGCTCCAAAAAATAAAATCAACCTTTGATTCACTAAATGTGGATGAAGGAATAAGATTTGTGTCCAAAAAGAATAGAATGCTATCACAAGTATTATTGAGCCTAGAGTCAACCTTGCCCTTATATTCACTTGTTCTTCATTTTCCTTGTTATCTTCATTTTGTTCAATGGAGTAAATTATCCTCCATGAAGCCTATGACCTTCAATTATATTCTAATAAACCGTAGATAGTAGATTTCTTCCTCAGGAAAATATCATAGAACTATCTTATTCAAATTTGATAAAGGAGAACAAGAATGTCATCCATGTTCAATCCAAAGTTGTTCTAATTCAAATGGACCTTTACCTATTCCAGATTACACTTTTTGAACAATTGAATTGTTTCCATATTGAAAGAAATGTTATGATAATCAAGGCTACCACAATTATAAGGAAAATCAATCTCACTTTCATGTTCTAAAACCACATCTTCCTTTGCAACTAGTTTCGTTGCTTTCAAGTTGAAAACGCATTGAATGGGCTTCTCCTTCACTATTCTCATGTACTTGGGAATAATTGTTGCAAGGCCACTCAATACCAAGCTCTCCTTTCTGTCAAACATCAAGGAGATTATTTCAACATAGTTTTCTTTGTTAATGGGCATCTATTTACAAAACTAGTTAAGCATCCATGACACAAAAAGCTAGACCTCGCATGTGATATTTCCCACAATCATAAAATGACCATGCATTTTTAAAAGGAATCCAAATGAAATTGAGACTAGAGAGGAACATTCCATTCCTAGCCGCAATGGTTGAAATCGAGACTAGAGAGGAACATTCCATTCCTAGCCGCAATACTTTATTTTGGTCTTTTGTCATGGCCACAAATCTTCAACAGTATAGAAAATTTTGATAGCATTTTCTAGTTTCCAATGGCTGCACTCGGTAGCATCATCTATATTTCAATTCTACATTCCTCTACACCAAAAACCTTCAAAATATTATGAAGTTCCACACGAAGATTCTTTTCTTAGTATCTCACTTTCTTCTAAACAAGGACGGAAATGACGATATGACCCAAACTAGGCTAATATGACACTAGAATCTTCAAACACAGTGGACTTCACAAACACAACATCTCCATCTATATTTCTATGGTTTTTATCACTGATCACATATTGCTTCAAATAGATCTCAAACAGATCCATCAATTCCCTTCATGGTCCATGTAGATCACTTTAATGTTTCCTTTTTAATAAGGGTATAATCACTCCCCAATAGCCTTTATATTCAAGCTTTCGTCACATGAAGAAACTAGAATATTTAAATATTTTCCAAAGAGAATGTCCTAGTATTTGTTATGTGGCCTCCCTCCAACCCTAGGAATTACATAAATTTCATAGATTTTTAACTCAGTCCATTTCATTACAAACGAGATTCAAATTAAAAAAAAAACACCACCTACACGCATTCACAACTTTGTTCTCTATCTTAGTAGAAAAATCGCACTAGAGAATGCACATTCTAAGCAATGAAACTCTATGATACTAGCACCCCGCCACACTCAATAAAAGGTTTGTTGACGCTCACAACAGGTTCCTTTCCATTCTTACACTAATCCTTCCCAAATATTGTCATAACGACCAATACACTAACCATCACTCATTAATCTAAAATGCATTGTAGGGCATATTAACTATCAATTGGAGGCCAAATTCATATTGCACATACAAAACAATGTAACCTTGGGAATTGTTAACACTCAATCAATATACCTATTATTGCATTCCAAGGTCTTCATAATCTAAGTAGGGGCATCATATTCAGGACTATTAATCCAAAGGCCATGAGAGATGGCAGTGGGTGTTTCGTGTTGAAGAATCAAGGTGAAGCCATGAAAAAAATTTGTGTTGTCTCTATATGGATAATTTACAGTATTGAAAAATAATGGAGTTTATGATGATAACAAATTAAATATGCTTCTCTATAGCATTGATGTCTATTCCAATTGGGTCCTTTGCAAAACAAATTTATCATCAATTGTGTGGATACCAAATTAATACTTCATCACCAAATAACTTTTAGTTGGACATCAGGACTTGCATCCATGGATGGTTGATCAATTCTGTTGTTTGCAAGGTAAAGCAATTGAGAGCATATCTATTAAAATTATTCTGGCAACGCCTCATAACTCTTTAGATGCTTGAATATTTATCTTTAGATGTTGTAGCTAATGCCAGGTATACATCACTTCTTTGGAATTTTAGAAACAAAAATGGGCCTCATTTTGGGAGCACAAAAGAGTAGCATATTCCATAAATGGTGCAATTGGTGTAATCAACAAATCCAATATGGTACCTTATAATCATTTTCTCATCAAGATAGTGAAAACCATTTCCTTGAAGTCGAATCCTCTGCCCAATCCAACACTCCTATCGTTGAAAGAGGAAGTAGGAAAAATTATTTAGCACTTCTAAATGTAACAGTCCCTCCCACCACCTTGGGTTATTCTTGGGAAGTGAAAGGTGTTACATCAAAATTAACCCAATATTCAAAATCTACTAAGAAGATGGAGCCTCAAAAATCCTCTTTCTTCAACCTCCTCAAAACTTAAAAAAACACCAACATCACGTTCAGCTCATCAAGAAAGTTTTGGTGATATAAATTTTATCTTAGCTTGACTCTCGAATTAAATGTTATGCCCATTTGAATATTTTCTCATTATACCTACCACACCATCATATACCACCATGTGAAACTACTAGGAGGCATAGATGGCCCTGCCACATTGCTCATAATCCAACATGGTTGTCACCATGCCAATGCACCTACCACCAATGTGTCATTATTCCAAGCCAAGAGGAAAACACCATTCTATACTGGGCACAATGCAACAATAATTTTCATGTCAAATGTAGGAGAAATGATTGCTTAGTTTTCTTCATTAACCGCACCCAATGCCAATGTGTCATTGCACTAAGAAGAGCCTGGAGTTGGATGGGAATCATAAATGACAACATTTAATGGGAATTTTATCATCCTGCAATGTCAAATTGACGTCACACCTTCAATTTTATATGACATGGCATGACCTATGGTGCCACCTAGAGGCCATGTGATCTAGAGTCATGTCAGTTATATTCACTACTCCTTTCTAACATCATGTTGATGTTAGGGTGAAGTCTCCCTCCCACATGGCTCTGACAATGCCATGTGTCATCCAAAGATTGACTTTTTATCCATCCAACTAGGTCGATTCAACATAATATTTGTCACACCTTGGAGGCACCATGTCAGCAATTAATCCATGCCATCATCCAAAAGATGTCCACTTAGCCATTCTTGGCCTATGTGGCACCATCCATCATAGTCTAGGTTGTGGGTCCTACCAAGATGAGTCCTTTATGTTTTTGCAGGAGAAAATCCCATATTTCACCTCCTTAGAAACATATCCATCCCTGCATCAAACCTTTTATAAGGGCCCCACCTTAGATATAACTTGATCAAGTCAACATATTTGAATCTATTTGAATCTGGTACATCCACAAACGTGAACAAGTGAAACTTACCTAGATGTTTGGATATCTAAATGCGTCTTCCACAAGCCATGGGAGGCATAGTACGACAAGAATATTTCCCATCCAGTAACAGGGAAATATTTTCCCCGCACTCTCCATCTACTACACTTGCTCCAAAAAAACAATGCATATGGCTTTCAAGGAAGGTGCAGTGTGACATGAAGTTTCACATCACATAATGGAAATAGTACCATTCCACACTGATGTGAAAGCAACAATCCAACAGTCTTGCATATAATCATTTCAAAGGCTTACTTAGCCATACTATAAGCATATTGTCTGCAATACAAAAAAATGGAGGCTTCAAGGATTCCTGGCTAGTTTTCACTAGAAACCTACAACCCTGCTAACTCTATAGAGCCAGGGGCATAGACTATTTACAATAGTTTAATCATAGATCTCCATTACTCGAGCAATATCCTTATGCAATTCACAGAGCATAAACCAACAAACTACAGTGAAATATTAAGCAAGAATAGTGAACCTTTAAATTTATAAGCATGCCAACGATTAAAGCATTGATAATAATATTTAATTGGATCTATCCTTTGAAACAGTCACCATTGCATTTAAAAGTAGGAAACACTATTTTCCATCACATAAAACTAGTATTCCAACTTAGTCCAAAATATTATATAAATAACTTGTCCTCAAGGACATGCAACAATTTGTAATAATCATTTAGTGTAATGTTAAGCCATATAGAAATCAAATACATATCAGATAAATTTTTTGAATTCATGTATATACACAAGACATTACATTTATCTAAATAGCTAGAGCTGGTTAGAAACTAAAGGTGGGATTTCAACTCTGCACCCAACCATAGGTTAGCTACACCACAATATTTATTACAGTTGTCCACCATCGAGCTAGATCCACAATATAAGGGATTACTTCCCATGGATTCCAATCAAGTTCAACTGAGGTATTGCATAGTTTCCTAAGAGTATAGGTTTTAATTGTAGGTGGTTTATCAATTGTATTTTCAAGAAAGCACTATAGGATGTGTAGCACACTCCCTAGGTGGTTTATTAGCTTACCTGGAAAGCACTAAGTGGTTTATCATATTCCCCAACAAACATTCAATTGGTTATCAGTCCTTTTAAGAAAGCACCCCACTATATTTCCACCCTACCTAGTGGTTTATCAACTTTATAGTAGGCACCTGAGTGGTTTATCAAATTACCTTACAAGCACTAAGTGGTTTATCAACTTCCTTAGCATGTAATTAGTGGTTTATCAACCATTTTAATAATCACTCATCAGCCAATTTATCCTCTAATACTCCCCTAAACTTTTAAACTTAGACACCATAGTCTAATTTCTCTAGCAGATCAAAACTAGGAATGGCCTCCCATCAGTTTCAGTAAACTTTTCCAGCATGTAACATCTTGTCCCTTGTACTGATTCCAGTTTTTCTCTCTAACGTTATCTTTAAGTGTTCTCTAACATGTTGCCTGTGTCCAAAATTTTGATCTTCCAATTGCCTTGTTTTTTTTTCCAATCTTTCTTTTTACTTCAAACTCTTCATTCCCCCATAGAACTATTTTCTTCCCATCCCCTTCACGTCATGGAAATAGGGTAGAATGTGGGTATTTCTAGTGCTCTTTCATGTCTTTTGCAATGTTTTGGATGGTGGGCCTTAAACTATGCCAACAAACACCACCTCTAAGGTTTCCCATAAATCATGAATATGCTTGTCCCACTCTTTAGACCATTCAAAAATAAAATTTATTTTACAATTATATTCATCATTTATTGTTACAAAAATCACAGGTTAAAAGAGGAGTGTTGCAAACCCCACCCCCTTAAAGAAACACCATCATAGGTTTTTTATGTAACCATAAAGCAAAAGGGAAAAAATGAGCTTTATAAAACAACTCTTACATCTATATATTGATCAAACAAAAACAATTATATCACCCTCATTTGTTACGTCAACTCTCAAGTGGCTTCCTTAGGTCCAAAGTTCTTTTATTGCACCTTGAGCTACTTGATTACTTATTTCAGAGCACACTGTACCTTTGGTCTAGCCTATCTAATGGTTCTAGTTGGAACTATCCCCAAGGTTCCACCTATATCACAAACTAATTAACAATATGATTAACATCATGTATGTATTTCTTAAGCAAAGAAACATGAAAAACACTATTTGCATTCATTGTAGGTGGAAACGTCGATCTATAGGCCACTGGCCCCAATATTTCCAAGATTTTAAAAGGTCCACAAAATCTGGGTGCCAACTAATTTGCACTAAGAACCCACTTTTAAGGAGCACTTCCTTAGTTTGATGCATAGATACATGTGCTCTCCCACTTGGAATTCCTTGTGCATCCTTTGTTGCTTTGCATAATTATTTTCTCTATATCGAGTTGAATTTAATTTCTACTTGATATTGACAGGTTCTTGCTCCATTTCCATTACCATACCAGGTCCAAGCACTAATCTATTTACTAGGCCATCCCAACTGATAAGTGTTTGAATTCCAGCCATAATGTGCCTAAAAAGGACTCATCCCTAGTGACTTCTAATATCCATTATTGTATGCAAACTCTACCATTGCTAGGAATTATTTCCACTTCTTTGGTTGATGCATGGCATACATTCTCAACATATCCTCCAACTTTTTTTTCACTATTTCCATCTAATCATATGTTTGAGGACGATAAGAAGACCTAAACTCTAGCTAGGTTCCAAAACCAGAAACCAACGACTTTTGAAAATTAGAAGTGAACTTAGCATCTCGATTTGATATAATATTCTTAGGCGCATTGTGTAACTTGAATATTTCCTTCATGGATATTTGGGCTATATTGATAGCTTTATGAGTGGACTAGACAACTATGAAGTCAGCTTCTTAGTCAACTTTTCCACAACCACCATAATGGCATCATTTTTTTGTTATCTTTGGAAATCTTGTAATGAAGTCCATAGATATGAATTCCCACATCCATTTAGGGATTGGGATTGGTTGCAACAATCTTACTAGATTCCTACATTGTACCTTTAATTACTGGAAGTCTAGACACTTAGCAATATATTCGACAACATCCTGCTTCAATCCTAGCCAATAATATATTTTCTTTATGGTTGTTACCATATTCTAATAAATAAGATTACCTCAGTAAGTTTGTTTACGTGATTCATCCATGATCAACCTCCTTGTATTAGCTACACCGGGAACATACTTTTTGTTTTTTAACAACAACATGTGATCATTACTTAGTCGATAGATCTTGCTCATGAATCCCTCTAGTTCCTTCTACAAACATTCCTTTACATGTTGGTAGGGTTCATCATGAGACGATGTTTCTTTAATTCTTTCTATAATGTCAAACGTGAGGGTACTCAAGGCTACCATATGGGTCTCTTGTAGGCTCCTACTAAGTGCATCTACCACCTTATTTTATTTTTTGTTGATGTGATTTTCTCAAAATCAAATTCATTGATCAAATCCAATCATTTGGCTATCTTGGCATTTATCTTAGGCTAGTCAAACAAATATTTGAAAACCCCATGGTGTATGATTAGCGCAAACATTCTCCCTAGTAGATAATGCCTCCACATTTTTAAGTGTTCACTATGGTTGCAAGGTTTATGTTGTGGGTAACACAATTTCTCTTGTGTTCATTTAGCTTTCTTGATTCATAATATATCATAAACCCTTCTTGCATCGAGACCCCACTAAGTCCTTCCTTGCAAGCATCTGTGTAAATCACAAAGTCATTCTTTGGATTTCCTATTCTTAAGACAGGAACATCTGTGAGTAATTTCATAAGATGCTCAAAATTGGTTACACATTATGATGTCCACTAAAACTTGACTCCTTTCCTTTGCAAAGTAGTGATTGGATGTCCAATCCTTAAGAAGCACCAAATGAACCTTTAGTAATATCCAACTAATCCCATGAAATATTTGAACTTTGTGACATTCTGTGTAGTGGGCCACTCAATTATATCCTTTACCTTGTCCCTAGCTACAACCACTCCTTTTCAAATTACATGCCCCAATTAATATGCCTAGGTTTGGAAAAATTCACATTTGTTGGGTTTTGCATATAGCTTATTCTCCCTCAATAATTTTAATATTGTTGTGAGGTGGCTTTCATTCTCTTCTTTAGTTTTTGAATATACCAAGATATCATCTACAAAGACCAATATAAATTTATCCAAATGAGGTATGAGGACATTGTTCATCAAGCACATCAATGAGGCCATGGAATTTGTAATCGCAAATGGTGCCAATACAAATTCATAATGTCCATATCTAGTCCTGAAGATAGTTTTGTGAACTTCTTCATCTTCAATATTGACCTAATGGTAATCAGAACTCAAATATATTTTGGAAAACACTTCAACCACTCTTAGTTGTTTTAATAAGTCATAAATTCTAGGAAGCGGATATTTTTATTCATTGTAGCCTTATTTAGTTTTTAGTAGTGTATACACGGTTGCAACATTCCATCCTTATTTCTAACAAAATGCGTTGGGGCTCCCGAGGGTAATAGGCTAAGTCAAATGTATCCCATGTCCAACGTTTCTTTTAATTGTATATTCAATTCCAAAATTTCAAGAATATTCGTATGATATGGAGTCTTCTCTAATAGTTATACACAAATTTAATGCGATGGTAAAATCAATGTCTCTTATGGGTGGTATTCCAGGTGATTCTTCTTGGAACTTGTCAATAATTTTTTTTAATACTAGGTGACCTTTAAATTGATCCACACTTCCTTCCAATTCCTCAGTCATATGGATAGAATATAATTCATAGCCCTTTCTACTACATCACTTCATTTGAAGTGCAGTTATTTGCATGAGTGATATTGATCTCTTTATTTCTTGCAACATTGTCTTCTCACCAGCGTAGCTAAGACATTTTAGTGCTTTGTTGTAATAGTCAATATTGGTCTTTTGGGCTAACAATTAGGCCATGCCGATTAGAACATCATATGATCCCAATGGTAATAAATTGAGAGTATTTTTGGTGGTCATACAAATAATCTCAATAGGGCATGAATCCACTATGTATGTCACCTATCTTTTTCTTCTCGTGGCTAGTTGAACAAGCCATGATTCTTTATGATATTTCTTTAGAAATTTGCACTTATTTGAAATATTCAAGTTGATATAGATGAAATTAGATCTTGGTTCAAATAAAATGAAGCAAGTTAGTTAATAACCATACCTTCCATTTGGATTACTCCAACTTCCTAGTCTACATGCCTATTGTCTAGTGTAGCATAAATTTGGGGTATGTCTTTTGCCACATAGTTCACTATTGTTGCTTCTTGTATGTTATACAACTTTGTGCCAGTCCGCTATTCCTTATGGTAGTTCCTCCCTAAATAGTTTTCTCCGCAAGTACAACATTATACAGGCTCATTCTTAGACCCTTTTATATCTTCTTTCGCTCATTTTAGGGGTCTGTTTTTGTTGGTAGTTGTTGGATTTTGTTGATATTCATTCTTGGAAGAAGCAGTGAACTTCTCATTCTTCTCTCCTTGCTTACATTATGATGATTTTGGCCTTTTTTCTTTGAAATTTTCGTTATCTTTCCTCTTCAAATATTTTTGAACATCATCCTTGTGTTTGGAATGTTCATAGTAGTACTTTGGATGATATCCTCCAGTGTTTTTGTCTAATAAAACTCTATTTTGTCCCAATGAACTTGTGGTATTCCACTGAGATAACTCTAGATATTTGTCTTATCATCCTTGATGTAAGGCACATACCTCAACAACTCCAAGAATATGCTTATATGCTCTTTAGTTTTCAATTGCCCCAATTTGTGCTCATAGAATTATTTAGCATTGCTATCATAGTACTTTTGAAATAAGTACTTCTCTTGGAATTATTTCTTGACCATTTTCCATGAAATCCCTTTCTCCCTGATGTCTTTAAAATTCTTCAAATATTCCCACCTTATATTAGCCTTTCCTTTCAAACTAAAAATAGTTACTCTAGCCTTCATGTTCTTGGGGCAATCATACACCCTAAAGTACTTCTCCCTCCCTAATGACCAAGCCTTTGCCACCTCAACCTTCTTTACCTCTTTGTCAAAAATAAGGGGCAATGATTTCTTGAAAGACTCTAGCATTGAAGCCTTATTACTTCTCCTTTGATGACGGTGTTTCTTAACTGCAATATCCGATGATTTGTTAGAGCTTCTAGACTCTTGTTCTTGAGTGATAAGTAGAATTGTGCCTTATTCTACATGCCTATGTATCTTACTTAACCTGCTTCCTCATGCACTATTGTTATTCAACTCTTTCCTTTAGACTTCAAACAAGCTAGGTTTGGACTTGTGTCTATCTAGGTAGCTAGCACTAAGCTCCTATTGTTTTGTCCTCTACAGATATGATAGGCTCTATAATATCATAGTATTTACCTCTGCATTCGTTTCACTTGCTCTAACAATCTTTTCAATATATGTTTTGTAACTTATTAGTTTAGCTCTTAGGCTTCAAAGGGCATCCATCCAATTAGGAGAGTATTCTTCTTTCCTTTTCCCAACTAGATATTCTTCTTGATCAAGTTGGTATCTATTTGTTCCATACTACTCATCCTTTTTCTCTCTTACTATTACATGGTGTCTTCTTACATGTTGTTACACACACATAAATATTATCCAACAAAAAATGCAAATAAACATAATTAACCATCAATTTGGATTATTTGCAATATGAATGTTGATGTGAAACTATCTCAAACATTAAATCTCAGTTAGTATGCATATTTAAGATAAAATACTCAATCAATAATCTTTTCAAACCAGAAATTATATCAGTTGTAACTTCAAATCCATACATATACAAACAGAAAAGGGGAACTAGTATATTAAATATTCATCCCATGTGTGTGCATGTGAGCCTCTTTAGGTCCAATCTTGAACCATGCTCTTGTACCGCCTTGTAACACTGCCTCCCACCCCCTTGGGTTATTTATGGGCGGTGGAAGATGTTACATCATAGTTAACCCAATTTTCAAAGGTATATTATGAACATTGAGCCACAAAAATACTCCTTTTCCAACCTCCTTGAAACTTAAAGGTAACACCACCATCACATCTAGCTCATCGAGAGATTTCTAGTGATATAAGTTTCACAATCATAATTTTCAGGTCAAATTCCAATGAAATCGACATTTAATGCTCTCCACTAGCCATGCCCAACACCAATGCACCATTATGCCAACATGCTATTAGCACTAGATGGGAGGAACAAACAACAACATTTAATGGGAATTTTCCCTTCCTGTAATGTCGAATTGATAATGCAACTTTTGTTATCTTTGACATGTCATGACTAGTAGTGGCACCTCGTAGTCACATTATCTACAACCACATCACATATCATCCTTTCTACTTGTTGATGTTATGCCAATGTCAGGTTGATGTCACACTACCATGTGGCATCCTATGACAGCCTTGAGTTTCATCCAAATATGGTATTTTTAGCCATCCCACTAGGTTGATTCAACTTGCCACATGTCACACTTTAGATGTGCCACATCAACAATAAATCCAAATCACCATCCATTAGGCATCCACTTAGCCTTTCTTGGCCTACATGGCACCCGCCACCTTATCCTAGATCATGGGACCTACTAGAGTGAGTCCTTTGTGTTTTTTCATTGAAAACATGTTATATACATTCTGAAATAAATTCTTATATTTCACCTCTTCAAAATCATATATGGCCCTGCATCAAGCCTTCAGTAAGGGCCCCACCCTTGATATAACCTAAGAAAGTAGACATATCCATATTCATTTAAATCGAATACTTCCACAAAGGTTCACAAGTGAAACTTGCTTTGGATGTATGGATATCCATATGCGTTTGCACAAGCCATGGGAGGCACAGTGTGACAGGAATATTTCTTGTCCAAGAATAAGGAAATCTCCATCCCGCACTTTCCATCTACTACACTCGCCTTAAAAAAACAATACATATGGCTAGCAAGGAAGGATCAACATGATGTGAAGTTTCACATCACACAATAGGAATAATCCCATTCTATGCCACTATAAAAGCACCAACCCAACACTCTTTCATAGAATCATTTCAAAGGCTTACTTAGCTAGATTACAATCTTGTTGTTTGTGATACACAAGCATGGAGGCTTCAAGCATCACTGACCAATTTTCACTAGAAGAATACAACCTCACTAACTCTATAGAGCCAAATATGTAGATTGCTTACACTAAATTAATCTTAGATATCCATTGCTTGAGAAAGATTCTTATGAAACTCAAGGAGCATAAACCAACAAAATGCAATGAAATATTAAGTAGGAATAGTGAAATTTTAAATTCAGAAACATGCCAACCATCATAACCTAATAATAAAAATTAATTGTTGTCAACTTGCAACTAGTCACCATTGCATTTAAAATCAGGAAACATTCTTTTCCTTCACATAAAACTAGTATTTCAACCTACCATAAAGGAGCATGTAAATAACTTGTCCTCAAGGACATGAAATAATTTTTTATATCCATTCAGTGTAATGTTAAGTCATATAGTAGCCAAAGACATATCAGATAGTTCATTCCAATTCAATTACATACACAAGACATTACACTTATCTAAATAGTTAGAGATGGATGGAAACTGAAGATGGGACTTCAACTATCCAACCAACCATAGGTTAATTGCACAATAGTGTTTCTTGTATTGGTCCACCCTCGAGGTAGATCCATGATCCAAGGGATTTCTTCTCATGGATTTCAACAAAGTTCAGTAGGGGTATTACTCAATTTTGTAGGAGTATGAGTTATATTTATAAGTGGTTTATTAGCTATATTTTAAATGAAAGAACTGTAGGACCTATAGCACACTGTTTAGTTGGTTTATCAGATTCGTTCAAAAACACTACGTGGTTTATCAACTTCCTCAACAAGCACTCAATGGTTTATCATCCCTTTTCAACAAGCACTGTTGTGGACTGTCACCCTTCCTAGTGGTTTATAACCCTTACAATAAGAACTTGAGTGGTTTATTAGCTTACTTGGCAAGCACTAACTAGTTTATCAACTTCCTTTGCAAGCACTTAACAGTTTATCATCCCTTTCAGCAAGCACTCATCACCCAATTCCTCCATTGATCCTCCCAATAATATTTCAAGCTTGGACACCACATTTCAATCTTTCAATTGCATGAAAACTAGGAATGACATCCCATCTGTTTCGACATACTTTTCTAGTGCACGTCACCCTTTCCCTTGTGCTAATGCTTGCTTTTCTGTCTAATGTTCTCATTTTATCATTTTAGTCTTCCAATTCCTTGTTTTTCTTACCAATATTTCTTTTTTCTTAATAATATAAGTGCCTCGATGAAACTATTCACTTCCCCTCCCCTTCATGTCGTGGAAGAGGGGAAGAGAATGGGCATCTCCAGTAGTTGGTCATGTCTTTTCCAATGGTTTGGATGGTGGTTTTTAGCTACGTCAGCCAACACTACTTCTCAACATTCCCTTAGATCATGGTTCTAACTATTCCACTCTTCAGGCTAGCCAAAAATAAAATTTCTTTTGTAATTATAATCGTCATTTACTATTACGAGAACTAGGGGTTAGCATAGGGAAGTTACAGTAAAGTGTTCACATCGGGTTCAACATAGCCCTATTTCTTACTCACCACAAAATCTACATAGAAATTAATTCTTAGATTTCAATACGCTAATTATCATCAAGCTTCACGTTCCAACATAACCTTCACATCCCAGCATGCTCTACACCACAACACTGCTACAGAGTTCACACCAGGCATCAATTGGCTCCAACACAAAAATACATATGCACCTCCTCAAAACATGTTATAGATACACATCACACCATAATTAAGTTGCTCCATGCTCCAAGCATCTCCATGTTTCATAGGCCTCTCATAAGCAACTTATCATATTCCACAAGCTTCACTCATTTATACAGCTAGAGATCTCCATGTTCCAAAACTTTCGGGATACAAGCCAACCCACACTTTCATGCCACAGAAATATTTTGACCAAGTTTATTTTAATATCACTTGATCACACTTCTAAGTTATAAAAAATTCATAAATCTATGATGGAATTAAACTTTTTATTATTTATCATAACCTGGTAATAATTTGATAGTAACTCAGCTTATGTCTCCTTAAACATGATTTTAGACACTCGACTTTACTTTACACCTAGGGAGCTTCCCATAACTTTGGAAGAAATACACATGCATTTAACTCTAGAGCTGCTACTCTTCTCTCCACATAGATATTTTCTTGATCCCAATAGCCACACCACAAGTCAACACTTAGCTCACATATTGTGCATGTATTGTGAGAAACAATACATAAATCTAACATTGGACATAGCTCCTTCTAATGAGTGACAACTCCAACAGCACATCAGTTTCTTCAAACTATCAATGGATGATATTGGGTTCCATCATTTCATCATACCAACTAGCTCTAGCCATTTTCTACAAGGAATCCCATCCATTTTAGCAGCGATCAATTCCTCATATTTCTTGAACTCCTTAACACAAATCAATTTCCAAACGCTAACATCCTTATTACACACCAAACATTTGAATGAAACCAATTGTACTCTCAATTAACAAGACATAGGAATACCATAAATGGGTGGATTGACACATAGAAATAATCCACTTTAAACTATACCCTTTTCCTATCATGGGCCCTCCCATGAGGGATTTAGGCCCAAATAGGCTCTGATACCAATTTAATTTTGTTCAGTGAAATATATTCACAATAATAATGTTACAAATATTAATATAAGGAACTTAGTCTCAAGATAGGAGAAATATTTTGAACCCAATCACTCAGTTGAGAAAATACCTCAACCAAACACCAAGCTAGGACACTCTAATTGGAGAGAATCTCTCAACCATCTAGGCCTCAAGAAACTGCTAAATAATAAAGCATCGATGTAACATCCCCTGGTTGATTTTCCATGTAAATAAAATAAGACCAAAGTCATGGGACACATATTCCAAGCTAAATCTATGTCTCTCTTGTTTTATGTGTTTATATTTCTACAATATTTTATGCGTTCCATTTCTCTGAGATATATAATTTTCTAACAACTGGTATCAGAGCCGAAGGTCTATTTGGCTGATAAACTCACGGGAGGGAAGGGTTCCTGGTTTGAGTGGGAGCAATGATGGAAGATGGTAGGTTTAGGGTCAAAAAATTCAACGGCCAAAACTACCAACTGTGGAAGATGTAGATGGAAGATTATCTGTATCAGAGAGATCTATACCTACCATTGAGCAGAAAGACAAGGAAGCTAACGAGTATGATAGACACAGAATGGAATATTCTCGACAGAAAGGCACTTGGAACAA
>APFE030150137.1:12160-42545 GCA_000404065.3 Pinus taeda | reverse complement strand
TTGATGCTCAGTGTGATCTTCCACTACTTTAACCTTAGAATTTTCTCTTAAATATGATGTGATGGACAGTGGATGATATCCATAAAGTGCCATAAATGTGGTCATTTTTGCTGCAGTATGGAAGGAAGTGTTATACCAAAATTCAGCCAGAGGCAACCATTTGACCCATTGTGTATGTTTATTAGATACAAAGCAACGAATATATCCTTCCAAACATTTGTTCACTATCTCAGTCTTCCCATTAAATTGAGGATGATATGATGAGCTATGAGCTAACTGAGTACCCAAACAAGAAAATAATTCCGTCCAAAAATTTCCAGTGAAAATAGGATATACAAATATTACATATAGGCATATACAAATACCTTCTAAAACTTTCTAGTAGCATTATGTGAATCCTTATTCAATGAAGCTACTCCATGAATTTTAGAAAGGGACAGGAAGGTAGTGCCTTTAGTTGGTCACTTGTTTGTGGACCAAGATGGTACTTAGAATAGAATATTTAGAGAAACTAAACCTCCCCACCTACTACGTTGGTTTGTAACTGACATAGTGATACATCAATAAATCACATGTTAGGCTTACACAAGGGTAGGCAGAGTACTCTCATTAACAAAGAAGCATCCCTAGCTGCATATTCCTTCACACCTTGGAGAATACGAGCTAAAGTATGTCAAGAGAGACAAGGAAGATTCTAAAGCATTGACACTTTTCCATTTTTGAGACCTAGTGTTCCATAAGTATGATTCAAGATCTGTAGTGAAAGATCATTGTAGGTCATGCAAGTATATGTGGGATTATCAATTAGAGACTTATGAAGAAGAGGAAAATAAGAATAATTATTTAAACTTCTTATAATATATTTCAAGAATAGGTTGCAATGATACATAAACAACAAGGGAAAATACTAAGGAAAAAATGTACGCATTGACCCATGATCAAGTAGCCCAATGAGAAGTATCTTGAAAAGAATAAGAAGAAAAGATGAAACAAGAACATAAATAAACCTAGACAGTCTAGGAAGCTACTAGGAGAGATCAGAAACATGAGATCAAAGAAAAATATTAGGAAAAGATGAGGAAATAGAGGGAATGGAGAGAAATAATTTGGGAAGAAAGGAGAAGATAGGAATAAAATAAATGATTATAGGATTAAGAATAATTTGAAGCCAATGAATAGGCCCTCCATTTTTAGTAAGATGGACTAGAACCATAAGCTTAGTAGGATTAAAAATCTATAGGGATTTACTTAGCGCTACCAACAATTATAGAGATCATATGGGATGATGTACCAATGAAATACATGGGAATCATGCCATCCAAAAGAAAGGAGGGTGTTAATTTTAAGAAGTTTAGGTTTGATCACAAGTTGAACATCATTGTGGAGCATACGAAGAAAAAATATGTTATGACACATTTGCCTCTATCACATATTGCTACTCATATTCCCATGGTGCTTGGCACTAGAAAGGACCCACTTGACATGGCCTCACTAGGCATGACCTTCCCTCAAGTCACTAAGAGAAATCTACAAGATATCTTGGAGTAGATAAATGACAAAGATTTATGTATACTAAGCTATAATAATAGGTTAAATGCTAAAGGAAGAGACCAAGACCATGAACAAATAAAAATCAAGGTGGAAGATTGTAAGGCATGTGCTTTGAAATTACACCAGTCATACAAGTCTTTAGTATTTTAAGTGTGCCCATGTCTATAAATTATGTAGGCAATTTCAACCCATATTCTACCACTTTAGGAGCTAGCTAAGGAGTGGGTCACTCAACTTCAAAGATTTCTAAATGTTGTATACTAGCTAGAATAGTGGCCAAAAGAATACCTCCATGCCTTGCTAAAATTCGCGAATATTAATGCATGTGAACTTCCATAATGAATATATTACTATTAAGCAAGCTATGAAGATATAGGAGAAACTAGGGAAGGAGATAGCCAGGTCAGTGGTACAATACTAGAAACATTACTCCTAGGCTAACAAGATTATTGAAATGAGAAATATTCCATCAATTGGGACCCAAGGAGGGGACAAGTAAATTGAACAATTAAGTAGAGGGTTGGATGTGCTAATAAATGAAAGGAAATTGTTTTTTAGCATCTTCACTAATAAACTTAGTAAAGACAACCTAAAGCAGTATCTTATGGATCCTTCTATGCAACAGACATTTCTGAACTCATTCTTATTACTGCTAAAGAAGGATGTGTTGGTCCCCTCCTAGAACAACTCAGAGTACCACATCATCATGGGGAGCTTACCTCCTATCAAAGTTAATATTATTACATCATACTATGGAATTTGGGTAGGTTAACTTCAAGAAATCGTTGAGCTTCCAACTAGAGGCTTGAGGCCATTACATCTTCTATTTTCTATATGGCATCCTATTTTCTAGATGTTTTATGTGCTAAAATTTATTTTGTTGGATTCACGTCGTGATGATATCCATTAGATCATCCAATATACATATCTTTCAGTTTACTATGGGAGAATAGGTACAAGAATTATTACTCTTTAACATGTGATTCATTCATATCTCATTTGTATCATCTTTTTTTTGGGTAATAATTTCCTAGACTATCAAAATAGGATAACAAGATTTTTGGTACACAGGAAATTAGCATTTTGAGAAATACCACACACATATATAAATCTATGGAGCAACTAGTCTACCACACCTTCATGTCTATGTTGTAGATATTCTTGTGGAAGGAAACATATGCTACCAAACAATCATGAAAGGGTTTAATACCACATCGTTGAAGGATAAGAAAAATACTTCCATCCCTTGTAATATCCAAATAGGAAACTATGTGGTGAGGGATGCTAAGAATACTATACAAGAAGGCCAACCACAATTATAATATTAGTTATATATTGGTAGGTTCAAAAGTAAATATCCTTATGGAATAGTACCAAGACATTCATAACAAGCGTCTATAACATGGCCATATGCCCACAAATACTAGTTGGAGGAAGTATAGAAAATACTTACGTGTGAAAAGAAGTGCAATGAAATCTAATCCAAAATCCACTCTTTTCACTACATTATCCTTACAAGAGAAGGTAGATGTCATCAACCTTTGAGCAACCAAAATAAAGGAAGGAGAAGACAAGAAGAAATATCCCACCTAAAGGAGGATGATGAGTTAAAAGCTACCTAGAAAGAATAAGAAAGAGAAAGGTAGGTGTTAGTCCTCTGATTTGATGCCATATTTGTTTCCATTTATCCTTTTCTAACTCGTATTAATCCTCCCCTTTCACTATATCATCACTCCTTTTACCATATTTTTGATGCAAAGGTAATTCAAGAGTTACAACGTAATTATATTATTACCTAGATACATTTTTCATTACATTTGGTATATCAAGGGGATTAAAGAGTTTCTTGTTACTAATGATGGTTTATTAATTTAGTTCATGCAACTCCTTTAGGGATCTTGTAACTTGATTCCTTACTCGACATATTTATGGGATTACAAAATAGAAATTGAGACTTGGGTTATTCCCCTAGATGCCTCAATATGCTTCCACATTCATCAAATAAAATCCAGCATGGATAGGTCTAGTTCCATACTTTAGTCAAAATTGTGGTCAAGTTATGCCAAAAGCATTGTGTCTAGCTAGAAAATCTATTGAGGGAAATGATCATGGATTTTCTTCTCTTGTTCAATATAATCATGGCCTATTCTCATTGATAATATTAGCATACTACCATTTCTTTGTTATTGTGAAATGTATTTAATGATAAAAATGTGTGTAATAGGTGATCTAAATAAGGTTCCCCTATATGCCTTCTATAATTTATATAATATATATAAACATCAATGTAATGCAACACATAGGAGACAATATATTATTATCTTCAATCTATGAGTTATTGTTTAAGTTTCTTATCAATCTATCAATTGTTGGGAAGGATATCAAGACATATGATTGATATGTATTGCTAAACACTCATTTTCTTAATATACAATCACTAAGATGATGTTTAAAGTTAATTCAAGTGGATACACTATTTGTGGTATTAAAGATTTCAAAGAAACATAAAGCTAGTTGGGAGGGCCTATCAAATTGGCTATCATTTCTCTTCATTTCCATTCTATAGCATAGACTAATCATTTTAACTAATTACAATTTGATTCATTAATTTTATGTGAAAATTGTATGTTTTTATTGAGGTTATTTTCCTTACTCTTATTATTTATATTTTCATTATGTGTTCCTTTGTCGTAGAGAAGATGAGTCTTCATTGAAATTTGGACACTACACTTTTGTTTCCAATTCATTGTAAGAAACTTGGACTCTTAATAGTGAAATATTGATAGCCTCTTCGATCAAGGAAAACTTTGTATTCTCAACACAATGATAATTTTTTTTTAAGAATTTTTAGTGATGGATTTATTTCCTTTTTATATCTTTGATTCAAAATATGATATAACAACCTATAGAGAAGAATAAGATCCTTTGGAAAATTGGAAATGAGATTTTCTCCATAAACAAGTACATGAACACTTAGAAATGTCATTTGAGTGAAACATTGTACTCTATCCTCGACAAAGAATTTATTTGGTTTTCCATCTAGTGAAAAATATCTTTGTAGCATTTTTTGTTGGATTCACAATTATATTTAGAGGGGGTGTAAATGAATATATGAGATTTTTTACTTTAAAAAAAAATTGAACACCATAAAGCATCAATCTCATAACACTAAACATGTAACACAAGATAAATTTGGAAAACTTTATGGGAGAAAACCCTAAATTTTATTTATATGAAAGATATATAGGCACCAACCTAATGTTACATCAAGTTGTAGGAACCAACACATAGAAGACACCAATCCTCTCAATTTTCAAATTTGTAGGCACCAAACTACTTTTACATCAATTTTTAGGTTCCATCATATAGCATACACTAATCCATTCAATGTTTAAATTTTTAGGTATTGGCATATAGAAGGCACCAATTTCCTCTTATTTGTAGGCACCAATTTTAAGGAGACACCAATCCCCTTTTGTTCCTTCTAGGAAAGAGACAACAATCCATTTCTTTACTTATTTGTATCCACCACCCTATAAGAGACACCTATCACCCATGAGATCTATTTTGAATAAATTTTGTAGTTTTCTCTACTCTATAATCTATTCTACTTTGTGCTTCATAACTCTACAATCTGCCATGGATTGGTTCACTTTCTTTTTGAACTCTATTCTTCTCTCTATGAATCTATGCACTAAAGTCATCTACACCATGTGCTTCCTTGAATCCAAAATGGTTTCAATTAAATTTACTAGTTTTAAAAACTTCATAGTTTTAGAGTAGGAGATTCCTTCAATCCCAATTCTCAAGAATTTTTGCTTGCATTCCAATTCCTTTCAATCTATCCCCATACAAAAAAAATTCCTTTGAAATTGTTGATTATTTAAACCTAGTTCAACTTCTATCAAGAGATTAATACTATGAACCACACAAACACCAAAATTTTCATTTTATCAAGCACTAGGGAAGGAAAACCTCAATTTTTCATGTTATGGGGAGGAAACCCAAAATTTTATTAATGTTATAAATAGTCACAAAAAGAGGCTTCTTTGGACCTTTAGATGGGAAAAACTCCATCATGAAACATCTCTCTTTTTGTTAGATGATGATGTCGAGGATTGAGATATTGGTGTATTCACCATATGCTACATGTAAAACTCCTAGTATGATGATACAATAGCACTCTATCCATTGGGGTTATAACATAATATTTATGTTGCCAGGCATGAAGACCAAGATATCAGGGTCAAACCTCATAATTTTTTCTTCATTCTTGAATTATTTCGCACTATAAAACCTCAAAAAAACAAAAAAATTGGGGTGAAAATGATCAACGATTTTCTGTTAATTGTTGGTACTTTTGATGTCAAGTGATGTGCCCAGCCACTGGGATATCAAGAATCCAACAATCACTTCACTTTTGATACTCCTAGTATTCAATATCCCAAAGGATCTAATCCCTAGGGGCCATATCTAAGAAGCTTTGTGACCAAATGTTGAGACTAAGTGTTTACGAGGGCTTAGATATCATCACATTCAAAATAAAGTTCATTTGTAATACTCTCGGTAACCAATATGCCAAGGGATTTAATACCATAGGTGCTACACTTAAGCATCTCATGACCAGAGGCTATGACTAGGGGTTGCAAGTATCAAATATTAGAAAAAATATATGCTTCCCCAAAACAAATAATAAAGAAGATACTAAAAAACTAGGGTATAGAAGGATCCTAAAAGCATAACTGTGATACCGAAATATCAGTATATTAGGAAAAATAACAGTGCATACCATTCAAAAGCTATGGTATGCCATGATTTTGATATGCTGTATTGTTATATGATGATTGGTTTATTTCTATTAACTAATGGAGGCAACCCATAAATTTTAAATATGTAAGGTTTCTATGTTATATGAAAATTTTGGCTTCTTTCATAAAAACCACTTACTACCTCATAAAATCATAAAATCATTTTGGTTTCCCTTTACTTTGGAACTCCTCCGAACTAGAATGTATCTCAAAGGGTCTAATGTAACCACCTTGGGTCTCCCCCTAGACTCAACATAAATGACAACAAAATATGAAAAAATCTCCTCAATTTTCATTAATTGAAACCCTTAGTAAAATTTGGAAAACTATTGAGCTCCCCATGTCTCCAAATTCCCCCTCTCTGCAACTTCCCATTTTTACTTTGCATTTTTCACTTGTCTATAGTTTCTCCATTTTTCTACAATTTACCCATTTTTCTAAAATTTCTCACCTTTTTAAATTAATTGAAAATGGATTATCCCCCCTATGTATATGCTTCCATTTATCTACAATCCCTCCCCTTTTTATAAAGCGGAAGAAAGATACTGTTCTCCTTGAGATTATGCTACCTCTCATTGATGAGATGGGAGAGGTATCATTCCTAGCTTGTTCCATAGATATTTCAATGTATCTCTAGGAATGGGTTTATTAAATATATTTTAAATTTTCTCTTTAGTGACAATATATTCCATCTTAACATTCTAATTATATACATATTCTCTTAGGAAATGATACTTGATAGGAATGTGTTTTTCATTGAATACATAATAGGTTTCTCTGAGATATTAATTGCATTTATAATATCACATACAATTGATCTTTTTTTATCATATTATGTTATTATATCCTTCCAAGTATGGTTCATCAAGAGAACCTAAGTGAAACATTGCTTCTACAATGTACTCAACTGCAAATATCAATAGATACATTGAAGTTTGTTTCTTGCTCAACTGTGAAATTAGACTCTTTCTTAGAAATAATGATCCTCAATTAGTGTTTTTTTTTTCATGAACAATTCCATCTCAATTTGAATCAATATATTTTGTTAAACATTATGTTCTTGAGTAACATAATAAATAATCCAGAATCCCCTTTAAATATCTAAAATCCCTTTAAGAACTTTCACATTAGTATCCTCTAATGTAGATTGGAACCTTGTAACCAATCCCACAACTTGCATGAAATATATTCATGATGTTTTAAAATACAACAAGATGCCAAGCATTGATCTATATACCATTTGATTTGGATTCATAGATTCATCATATTTGTTTAATTTTCATCTTGTAACCATGGCAGCTCTAAAAGGTGCATAATTTTCCATTCCAAACTTCTTCAACATTTCCTTAAGATATTTTGTTTGGGAGATAAATATTCCTTTGTTTGACTAAACAATCTACAATCCTAGGAATAATGATATTTCTCCACACATGGACATTTCAAACTCGTATATTATAACTGCAAATGGTTGGTTCATTGTGTCCATATCACTCCAAAATATGTTATCATCCACATAGACCAAAATGACTAATAGGTTTTCATTATATGTTTTGATGTATGTGTTGATATCTATTGCTCCCGTTTTGAATACTTAATATGATAAATATTCATCAAGTTTTGAGTATTAATCCCTAGGAGATTTCTTAAGACAATAAATATCTTTGTTTAACATGAAAACTTAGTCTTCATTTTCTAATAGTTGAAATCCCTCTAGTTTTTCAAAATACACTTCCTCTTCCAAGTTTCCATTTAGGAAAGCCGACTTAACATCGATTTGATACACCTTAGAAGTTTAAAAACAAGAAATTTCTCATAAATTTATGATGGCTTTGAGTATGGAAATTGAAGAAATTTTTTCTTTAGAGTCAACACCCTCTACTTATGCATGACCTCTACACACCAGTCCAACCTTATTTCTCAATACCTTTCCATCCTCAATTAATTTTTTCTTTAAGACCCACTTAGTACCAACTACATTCTTGTCCTTTGGTCTAGACACAAGATCACATGTTTCATTTTTCTTCATATGATTTAATTCATGTTCCATAGAATTCACCTAATGCTCATCTTTATTATATGGTGTAAAAATTGTAGGTTCTATTTTGGATAACAAGTCAAAGTTTGCATGTTGTGGTGGGATAATTAATCACCTTGTAGTTCAAATTCCTGAATATTTATCAACAAAGAGTTTATTTTCTAGGTGAAATTTTTAAACATACCTAGATGGAGTCTTCAAATGAAGTAGTTATGTTTGTTCCTCCTTTTATTGTTGTTAATATTATTATTCTCCCTCTTGTTCTTCCTTCTATTCATATTGTTCTTCTCCCTCGTTTTCTTCCTTTTATTCATATTCTTCTTCTTCTTCCTCATGTTGTCTATTGAGTACTTCCTTTGGATCTTCATGTTCTTGTGCATTTTTTCTTTTAGGTAATGCTTCATTTAATTTTATATCAACACTCTCCACTACAATGCATACTATTTTATTGTAATCTTTGTGTCACTTTGTTATAAAGAAATAACTAAGGAATATTCATTTATCTACTCTACAATCATTTTTTTCTAAATTGTCTTCATTTATCCTGATGAAGCATTTGTTGCAAAAAACTTTAAAATTTATTATTGAAGAAGTTTTGTCTTTCCATAATTTGTAGGGTAGTTCACTTTTTCTTACTCTGATTTGAGCTCTATTTGTATTAGCTACATCTCCCTATAAGGATTTTGGAAGGTTTTCTTCAATAAGCATAGTTCTTGTCATCTCCTACACAATTTTGTTCTTTCTTCCAACCACACTATTATGTTGTGGACTTATTGCCATTTAAAAGATCCTTTTAATCTTATGTTTTTCATAGAATTCAATGAATTCATTATGCTTTAATTATCACCTATGTTTGATCTCAAACATTTTATCTTTAGATCAATTTCATTCTTAAACAAAGATTTGAAAGTTTTGAACTTCTCAAACTCTTTATATTTATTGTTAAGAAAGGAAACCCATGTAATTCTAGTATAGTTGTCAATTATAAGTTTGAAGTAACTCCCATTTCATTATGTTTGAGTTCTAGCAAGATTAAAAAGGCCTACATAAAAAAATTCCAATGACTTGGTTGATAAGTACTCTTTTGGATTGAATTTGACTTTGGTCTACTTCCCATCTTCACAAGGATTGCAAATGGGATCACTTGGCTTCCATATTCTTGATATGTCTCTTACATTTTGTTCGTTGTTGGTTTTTTCTAGATAGTCAAAAGGGATATGACCCATCATTCTTGATGGGCCTCGCAAATGTCCATGTTTTCATCATGCAATATCACCATTCATACCCTAGAACCCTAGGTCTTTAACCCATTTCGTACCCTAATTCCATCAACTTGTCCCCAAATCACATTTTATGTCTTGTGGTTGAATATCATTAGTTTTCTTAGATTTTATATGATTAAAGATGATTATGCCATGATTTACTAATGATGGCTTTGCTAAGCTCATTATTTTCACAGGGATCCATCATCGAGTTTCTTCACAAGCCAGTGGAGTACAAAAATGACCAATTTGGGGCTTTGACACTTTTGGCATGCTTCCAGAGAAACCAAGAGAGGTTATTGTCAAAAATAATGTTTTAATACCTTTCCATAACCTAGATTTCACCCAGGTCACTCATGTAGGTCTCTAGAAGGAAATTCACAAATTTGCCCAAATTTGCAATAAGTTTCAAACTGCCAACTTCCACCTCAATTTATATACAGGTGAAGGCGAAGGAAGAAAATATGGCACATGGGGCTTGGTCCCAATATAGCCAATTTACTAACCCTCAAACTTCTTTCTAAAATTCCTTACGGATGGGAAGATATGCAGAGTTCTCTGAGACCAATTTATATAAAAGATCCAGATTTGTACTTAACATTGAAATTCAGATCTGCCTATTTTTATGCCACAGTTACAGTTTGATAAGTTCTTTTCCTTCGTCCATGCATTGATCAACATCAACATTAACCATTAGCTATTCAAAGTCCATCTAGAGAAGTCAAACAAAGCGTGAATTTGTTTGTTGTCTCATTTCATTTAGAATGTAATTAATCTCACCTTCATCTACAACATGTATAAAAAGAAGAGCAGCAAGCATAGGAAGCGAGAGGATGATTGCCATTTCATTTTTCTATCAAACCTGAAGATTGTAAACTTTGTTATTCAGTAATAAAGCTCAGTTCTGTGATTCAACATGGTGAGTCACTCACTCAATTTCGAATCCATTATGAACTCATTGAGTATTTGAATTGAATGTGTTGAAGCTTAGTTCTTTCCTGTAAGCTTCCAAGTTGACTCTGGGTGTGGCAAGGGCCCACCACAATCCGGATCCAGCTTCTGTAATCATATGCATAGGTAATATTTATGTGCGTTTTAGTTAATTCCTCCATTTTCATTTAAATTCGTTCTTGAATAATTGATTTAAGTTTGTTTTTGATTAGCTGTCACAAAGAAATTCGATACTGTGTGTTAATGTTGGATTGGTTTTCAGTTAAAGGAATGATCTCGTGTGCAAAATTTCGATTAGAAAAGCTAAGTGTATAATGCTAAGGATTTCGTATACATTGGTCCCAAGGATCATCGTACAGGTCACTATGTGTTGACTACTTAACCTTCACAGAGCATCTCTCTGCCTCATTAGATTAGCATTGTGAATGCTTGTTGATGTATTAAATCCCTACACGCAGAGCATACTTAAATCTCTTATGTTGAACTTAAGTGTATCATTAACCTTTGAGAAAAACGAGGATTTCCTGTGTGAGTTTGATTGGTGAATTGTGAATTGGACCAAGTGTGAACCTATGATGAATTGATAAACATAAATCAGAAACAAAGCATGATTTTGAGTTGTAGGGTCTTTGAGATTGTATCATAAGATCGCTTCTGCATGTTTGCAGCAATAGTCATAAAATAGAGTCATGTTAAATCTTTAGCTAGGCAACAATACTTCAAATTGTTGTAGTAATAGAATAGAACCAAATATATTTACGACGTGAGGATTGAATAGTACTTTGATTTGGCAGAATGTGGTCTTGATTTATCAATTCCTTTTGCTAAGCAGCAAGATATTTTGAGTTTAATAGGAATAGTGTGAGTGTTGTAGTTAGTCTGCTTTGATCAGATGCTTGTAGGATCTCAATTGTTTTGATAGATAGTCTCTGCATTTCAATGTTTGAGTGTCTTCTAAATTAGGACTCCAAAGCTTAGATAGATTAGATAGTTTTCATCTAATTAAAATAATTGAGAAGTGTTGATACGTTTGAATGTTTAAATTTCAGAAGTAGGAATGGTTTTGTAGTCTTATCATAGTTAAAGTAATAATTTAGCTTCAAATAGGTTTTGAGTACAATATTTGCTTTGGTTTGAGTAGAGTTAATTCAATTTGATAGCATAGGATAATTTAGAATTAGTTCACTTTCCATAACAATAACATAGATTTGGTTTTATAAGAAGTGTGACATCAGTTCAATTTCATTTATAAATTTAGGGCATTTCATTAAGATTTCATTTTGTTTCTTTAAAACCATTATTATTAAGGAAACTTATTACTCTAACCATTAAGTTGAGCCAAAATGCAGTACAACTCGTGTTTACGAGTCCCAGATTGACAATTAAATATTAGCAGGATTAATTATCGATTAAAACTCCCAACATTTTGGCGTTGTTGCCAGGGAGTTATATTTTGGCTTAGGTAATATTTTTATTAACAGAGTTTCAAGGGTATTACAGGGCATTCAAAGGGTGGAGAGAGTACGGTAAGATGTGAGTGAAGAGCCACACATCCACTATGGTGGGGTTGCTCCAATGTTTGATCGCTTTTGCTTATCTTTGAACTTTTATTTCCTTTCCTTTATGCATAGAAGTAGAAGCAGTTTGTTTTCATTTATGCATTTCACGTAATTCACAAAGTTTGTAAATCTCACAGACTTAGTAAGACACATCTACAAGAACTATAGCTAAGCTTCACAAGCAACATAGGCCTTAGAATAGTCTCAAACACTCTGTGAAATATTTAATTTCCAAATTGTTTTGCTTTTAATAGATTAAATAGTATTTTGATTCGCTCTCAAGTGTGGTGAGCTTTACTTCAGTCAATATAGATTTTAATTTCATCTTGAAATTCCAATCTTTAACGTTATATCATTTTGGGGTTTTGTAAGAACCCTCATTTCTAATCTGTGTGTGGAGATAGGGATTGTCAATCAACCAGATGGACTTGAAGATGATAATTATGAAGGACCTCTCACAAGCCCTAACAGTTGCTGGGATCTTGACCTCTACCTCTCAGGAAGAGAACTTCTTGAAAATAGTCAAGAAATTGTCCATTTCTCCACCACCACAAGAGGATTTGGAAGTCTCTTTTGATTTCCCTTACTAGTAATCTAAGGAGACGAATGAATCATGCACTATAATCAATGGAGAACATCCACTAGAACCTGAGATCGAGTATTTCTTGACATGTCTATCAGTAGATCCGGAATGTAATGAAGAGACTACTCACCCTACGGAGAACAATCAAAATGACATGGAAGAAGAGGATGAGCAGCATGGGCCAAATCAAGAGATGGACCAAGAATACCATGATTACATCAAACATTGGTTCTGAACAATGACTCAAGCAAGGCAGTATTCTCCTCTTCTAAAACTCTTGTTGTCATATCATGTACATTTGTTGGTTCTTCATGCTCATGTACACTTCCAAGTTTATATGTTAAATCTGAGCGTGAACATCTATTTGTACCTGCTCCACACATGGCTTCATTGGAAGTACTCCTTCACTTGAAGGAGTTAATCTCCCTTTCTTGAGTAGAATAGGGAAGTTTGTATTGTAAATAAATAAATGAAAATAGTAAAGAGAAAATAAGTCCTTTTGTGAAAACCAGCTTGTCTGGTGCAACTGGGTAGGGACTTTGCTTGAAAACCAGGTAACTAGTGGGAAAAGTTCCCAAAAATGTTTGTAAATTTGTATGATTTCTTCAAATCATGTATATTTCATATCATTATGTATTTTACTCATGTTGGTTGATGTGGGATCCCTTAAGGCCCACCTGACATCAACAAACTATTTGGGACCAAGGCTAGGGTTAGATCAAGTACTTAGGAGCCTGCATGCCTTAATGGCAGGTATCCTTGTCATCTACCGAGGGAATACATCAATGTTTCTTGGTGGATGAATTTTGTAGTCCATTTGACTTCGAAAAATCTATTCATGGCTAGTAGAATGTACCTAGTGCCTTGATTCCCATTGACATCAAAGGTGGGATATCTCGCATTGGTTAGCAACTTCCTCAATGGTCGGTAATCCAATGATTCTTTCTTATGTTCAACATCAACACCATTTATTCACATAAGCAGGATTGCACACGGTGTGTAGCGGTTGAAGACTATATGGTTTTGTGACCTTAGTACAGATTTGTAGCAATGTGGACATTGGTAGCAACATTTCCTTTTCCTATAGCAATCATCTTGTTTCAATAAAGGTTTCCATATAACATCTTGATCATCATTTGTAGCAGTCATCTTCCTTCTTTGCTTGGGGACATACAACTCCTCAAGCATGGGCGAGAAGAGGACCTTCATTTTTCAGCCTCCTTTACCATCTCTAGTTCATCCTTCTTTAGCAAATCCATATACACATCAGCAACAGTCATTCCAACTCCAACTTTCAGCAGTATTCTAATTCATCTTCCACTTCATCTTACAACAGCAAGTACATCAAAAGTAAAGGTAACCTAAGGTAAAGTTGGCTTAAGATTCTTTAATTCATTAGGGATTTAAGGAAGCTTTGATGATTAACCACCATGTATTCCATTCTCCATATACCCTTCATTTGCAAATTCCTCATTCCTAATAAAATGCATGCTACTCTAATTAGGTCATAACCATGAAAAGGAAAGTATATTGGTTCATGTAAAAGAAAAGTAGTAACTATAGTTCCTTCCCCTCCTACATTCGCACATATTGCCAATTGAATGTATCCAATAGAGGATGAAGTCATTGCTACCCTTCGTAAAGGAAAAAAAATCCATAAGCATTGGCCTCACAAGAGTAGTGTATGCAACCACCTCACCTCATCCACTCTCACCATCACCACCTCATCTCATCCATATCTATTGCTTATCCTCAATTTGTATTTCTCTCACAATTAAATCTATGGCAGTCAAATAAGTATGGTGTTTCTCCACAAGAACCAACACCCCAAATCTTCACACAATACTACTCCACAAGACCTAACCCTGCCCAAAGCCATGATGCGATAAATATGACAAAAGTATTTGTTTGCATGAGGACATGCAAAACCTAAGGCATGGGGGGATGACGAGCCTCATAAATTCCCATGTTTTCATCATGCAATATCACCATTCATACCCTAAAACCCTAGGTCTTTAACCTGTTTCGTACCCTAATTCCATCAACTTGCCGCCAAATCTCATTTTATGTCTTGTGGTTGACTATCATGAGTTTTATTAGATTTTATATGATTAAAGATGATTATTCCATGATTTAATAATGATGGTTTCTCTAAGCTCATTTTTTTCACAGGGTTCCATTACCGAGTTTCTTCACAAGCCAGTAGAGTACGGAAATGACCAATTTCGGGCTTTGACACTTTCGGCATGCTTCCAGAGAAACCGAGAGAGGCTATTGTTAAAAATAACGTTTGAATGCCTTTCCATAACCTATATTGCACCTAGGTCATTCATGTGGGTCTCTAGAAGGAAATTCACAAATTTGCCCAAATCTACAATAAGTTTCAAACTACCAACTTCCGCCTCAATTTCTGTGCAGGTGAAGGTGAAGGAAGATAATATGGCACATGGGTTTTGGTCCCAGTATAGATAATTGACTAACCCTCAAACATTTTCCTACAATTCCTTATGGTTTGGAAGACATACGGAGTTCTCTGAGGCCAATTTACATAAAATATCCAGATTTGTACTTAACAATCAAATTCAGATCTGGCTATTTTTATGCCACAGTTATGGTTTGATAAGTTCTTGTCTTACATCCGCGCATTTATCAACATCAAAATCAACCATTAGCTATTTGAAGGCCATCTAGTAAGTCAAACACAACGTGAATTTGTTTGTTGTCCCATTTCATTTAGAATGTAATTAATCTCACCTTCATCTACAACATGTATAAAAAGCAGAGCAGCAAGCATAGGAAGGGAGAGGATGATTGCAATTTCATTTTTCTATCAAAATTGAAGATTGTAAACTCTGTTATTCAGTAATAAAGCTCAGTTCTGTGATTCAACATGGTGAGTCACTGATTTGATTTCGGATCAATTATGAACTCACAGAGTCTTTGAATTGAACGCGTTGAAGCTTAGTTATTTCCTGTAAGCTTCCAAGATGACTTTGGGTGTGGAAAGGGCCCACCACAATCCAGATCCATCTTCTGTAATCATATGTGTAGGTAATATTTGTGTGAATTTTAGTTAATTCCTCCATCTTGATTTAAATTTGTTCTTGAACAATTGATTTAAGTTTGATTTTGATCAGTTGTCACAAAGAAGTTCAATATTGTGTCCATTAATGTTGGATTGGTTTTCAATTAAAGGAATGATCTCATGTGCCAAATTTCAATTAGACAAGCTAAGCGTATAATGCTGAGGATTTCATATACATTGGTCTCAAGGATCATCATACAGGTCACTGTGTTTGACTGCTTAACCTTCATAGAGCATCGCTCTGCCTCACTAGATTAGCATCATGAATTCTTGTTGATGTATTAAATCCCTATACGTAGAGCATACTTAAATCTCTTATGTTGAACACAAGTGTATCATTAACCTTTGAGAAAAATGAGGATTTCCTGTGTGAGTTTGATTTGTGAATTGTGAATTGGGCCAAGTGTGAACCTATGATGCGTTGTAAACATAAATCAAAAACAGATCATGATTTTGAGTTGTAGGGTCTTTGAGATTGTATCATAAGGTTGCTTCTATGTGTTTGCAACAATAGTCATAAAATAGAGTCATGTTAAATCTTTAGCTAGGCAACAATAATTCAAATTGTTGTAGTAATAGTATAGAACCAAATGGATTTACAGCGTGAGGATTGAATAGTACTTTCATTTGGTAGAATGTGGTCTTCGTTTATCAATTCCTTTTGCTAAGCAGTGAGATATTTTGAGTTTAATAGGAAGAGTGTGAGTGTTGTAGTTAGTCTAGTTTGATCAAATGCTTGTAGGATCTCAATTGTTTTGATAGATAGTCTCTACATTTCAATGCTTGAGTGTCTTTTAAATTAGGACCCTAGAGCTTAGATAGATTAGATACTTTTCATTTAATTAAAATAGTTGAGAAGTGTTGATAAGTGTGAATGTTTAAATTTCATAAGTAGGAATGGTTTTGTAGTCTTATCATAGTTAAGGTAATAATTTAGGTTCAAATAGGTTTTAAGTACAATATTTTCTTTGATTTGAGTAGAGTCAATTCAATTTGATAGCATAGAGTAATTTAGAATTAGTTTACTTTCCAGAACAGTAACATAGATTTGGTTTTATAAGTAGTGTGACATTAGTTCAATTTCGTTTATAAATTTAGGGCATTTCATTAAGATTTCATTTTGTTTCTTTAAAACCATTATTATTAAGGAAACTTATATACTCTGACCATTAAGATGAGCCAAAAATGCAGTACAACTCGTGTTTATGAGTCCGAGATTGATAATTAAATATTAGGAGGATTAATTATCGATTAAAAGTTGCAATCCCAAAACTATCCATAACCAAATTTCATCCAATTTTCCCATACAAGTTGTTTACTTCATCTAATCTATATATATATATATATATTTCTTGAATCCTTGGCTGCATATGCCACCACCCTTCCTGATCTTTCCCTCTTTATTTCACATCTTGTAGGCTTAGGGGGTCCTGACCCAGGTTCAAAGTTAGCTGTGCCAACCAACAAATTCCCACACTACTCGCCCTTCCAGCAACAACCCACATAGCGCAGGCTGCAGTCTCACTCGAAGTTGTATGGGGGGATGTTAGAACCAAGTTTTTGCATCCAGAGACTAGTGTGATGTTTTTTAGCACCTCAGATCTGCCTTTGCGCAAATCTATACTTTTAGGGCACACTGCTACAACTCCATCAAAATGGCCTTTAGGCCTTCGTGAAGGTCTATGATCAGTCTTTGCAGACCTTTACTAGTCAATCTATCCACTTACGCACATCAGAAAACATTCCTAAGTTAGGGTTCACGCAGATTTACTTAAGTTATTTGTAAACATCAGAGAATGCATCAGAGTCTTCATAAAAACACATAAACATGCTTGTATACATCATTTAACATTTATTCAATAGATTCGCGCAACATTCATCCAATATTCCATAAAACACATTATTCATGGGCAACATATATAATTAGTAGAAACAGAGATAAAATAGATATATACTCTTCGGTAACTGTCTTTATTGATCTTCAATTTAGATTTACAAACTCAAAGTTACCATGCGCACTCAGCTGTAGGGGTCTGTGCACTGGTATGCAGACTCTACCTAGGCCTCTAGGCACTCAGTTGCATAAACTTTCCCTCCTATCTAACCCACTTCTTTTTGCTATCACTTCTCTTCTATTGACCCATTTCTTATCACCATATCAAAGACATCCCTTAGACTTTCTAGGACACACCTATTTATATCCTTTTTCATACAATGCTATGGTCCTCGAACCATGGGTGGATCTCAAAATTGACTCATACTTTACAGAAAACAAGGGGCTAAACCCCTTTGACTCCTAATCATCTACGTGCTCAGCATCCACAAATTACAGAGACTTTACTTTAATTACAAAAATGTTTCAAAGCTTGGGTTATCTTAACACCAAAACTAACCTAGGGAACCCCATCCCAACAGACCCTGAAAATAAAGATTGTGACTCACCCTCGAGTCACTTGGCTGGCGTTGCGATCTTACTGCGAAGATCCCCCATCTCTACTTGGATCACGATGACTTTGACATCACTCTGAGTTGCTGCTTGCTTGACTTCCTCAACTAATTTTTTTGTAGCTGGTCCTTCTGTAGCCAGCATCATCATCTGTTGTGTCTGCTACAAGCCTTTAAGTTTATCCTGGATGGTTTTTGTGACTTGATAAAATTTTTCCAACCATGGTTGCAGCCTGTCCTTTAGTAAGGCCTCCTTTTTCTAAACTTCCTCCACTTGTACTAGGAGTTTCTTTCCTTCCTGCAGTTTAGCAAGGCATTGCGCTGGTGCTATGGAGCACATGGTCGCCCTGACTTCATCATAATGTTGTTGTAGCTCCCTGAAATTTTGTATTCAGTGTCTGCAGGTTTGGATCCTCTTGTAGATTGGTCACCAACTCCATTTCTTGCTCAAATAATGTCGTACAATTAGCGACTATGGCATCCAGGCTGGCCATTCCTTCCTTTATCGTAGCTCTGCGCTGCTCCTGGACCTCAAGCGGAGTTGTGGGCTACAACTTTAATTGCAACTCGGTGATCTTCATGTTGAGTTAAAATTGAACTCGACCAACCTCTACTTTAGCTTCGCACACACCAACAGCTAATTTTCTAATCTTTGCTTCTAGCTATGCATCCTCAGGGATGTGAAGCTCAGGCACTATCTTGCATGCCTATACTACTGCTGACTCTAGTCGTGAGCTATGTGTCTATAACACCTCCTTCTCCTTTAAAGTATTTGTCTTCTCAGCAAACATCTACTCCTTATTCACTCTATACTCACTAATGAGGTTGAGGGAGCACTACTCTTGGGCCCTCAATTCATCTGTCACCCCTACATGCAGCGCGTGGAGGGTCTCGTTGGAGAGCACTGCTATATTCAGCTCGATAGTCTTGCTTGTGATCAGGATAATGTGATCGTTAGCTGACTCCACACGAAGAGACCTTTCTATCAATGCTATAGTTCTAAGGTCAAGGGACCTTACTAACTCTGTGGCTTGGCTCATCCCAGGTGCCAGGCTCAGTTGCTCCGCGCTTGGTTGTCTGGTGCCCACATATATCCTACTTGCTTGGATCAACAGCTCACGCAGATCATTTTGGATGCTCCCCAACATCTACATGTATTGTTGCAACACCTCAGTTGTGGTATCCCTAATTTTATCCCCAATCTCATTGAGATCGCCTTCTATTAAGAGCATGGGATCCATCTGAGACTTGTCTAATTTCTGCATTTTCCTTACACCTTCCTACCACTTCTTTTCATGCTTCTTTAGAACGAATGGGGTGCTCTACCCGTCATCTCCTCCATCACCTTGCTTTGAAAGTTCTTCCTCCTCTATCTCTAGTGAAGGTGACTTGCGTTGTTCCTGTTCTGCCTACTCCTTGGTAGCGCACTCTTTCTCCATTTGAGCCTTCTTTGTGGCTTCTTTCTTTTCCAGCTCTGTGAGTGTATGCGTAGCTTGCTTAGATTCCTCCTTTCTCTTCTACGTAGCAGAGCTTCTTGCGCATGTGCTTGTTCCAGCATCTATGTCTGAGGAGGCACGCCACTCTGCAGGCCATCTCACCACCACCTCTTGCACATCTGGATTTTGTCACCAAATATGGCAAGTCATTCCATTTCTAATGTGGATCCTTCTATGCTTGAATGTACACTCTGTGGAAGTTAGCCTTAAATGCCATGTAGGCTGCAAATTGCGTGCACGGGGTTGGGGACAACCTTGGATGTTGGTTAATGGCCATGCATAGACACGATTCCATAAGGACCCAAAATATTTTCATCTCTGTGATCCGCATGGGGTTCTTTATAACCCATAATGAAGTGAATTGTGTTGCCTCCGGCAATCCTTCCACAAGCAAAGGAAATTGGCTATCCTCCGGCAATTCCCACGTGACAAGTACAATGGACAACAACAATCAAGTGTAGTGAAATGACTTCGTTTCATCCTGGGCTTCACAGTAGTTTACCAGGAACTCTTGAAAGAGTTATCTGGCCCAATTGAACTGTATGCCCTTCGCGCACTATGCAACTAGGGAAACTAGAAGCACCAAAACTTTATCCGCGCGACATTTCCTCATCACCTTCCCTGCTAAAATTTGGGTGGCTAATTGGACTGTTGGGTCTGTGATAGACAGGATATAATACCCTTGCGACTTCTTCATGATTCTGTAATCTCTCTTCATTCTTTCGGTGAGGTCCTTTTTCCCAGTCTTTTCGCCGAAATCCTTAGTTGGGTTTAGGCCTTCATATGGCAGGTGCGTGATTCTATGAATCCGCATGTCGGTGATGGGGATAGGGCCTCCTAGCCATAAACACCCACCGTGCACCAAAGTGAGAAGCTAGCGTACACAGATTGTGTTAATGGGGGTGCGGTGATAATGGGGGACCCATAGCAAGTTGAGAAACCCTGATTGTTCGACACCATGGACCCATTCCTCCATTTCCAACACTGTAGCACTTGTTTCTTCATAATAAACTCTCCTCATATATTTTTCTATCACCAAGTGTGGGAACTTAGCATGATCCATGAGGTCCCAATCCTCCATTTTCAATAGCGGGATCCACTTGATCTACAGACCTTCAAAAGGAACCTGCTTAGGTAGCAGGGGTGTGGAAATGGTTAATTTCTCTAAGTCTAGGTCATTTGTGATCTTCGTCTTTCCCTTCCACAGAGGGATATACTCAGGGATCCCTTTTATTGGCTCTGCTCCTTCGGCATCAATGTCTTTTGTTCCTTGACCTTATTATGCCTCTAGGTCCACTACCTTATGCTTCTCTTTCATTGGTTTCTTATCTTTCTTTTGTGTTTGTGTCGCGGTATGCTTCCTTGAGGAAGTGCGTACATGCATCGGATTTTTATGCTTTTCCTTTGCTATAGGTTTCTTCTCTTTTGTGGTAGGTTGTTTTTCTTTCGCCATGGTCTGTTTCAGCCTTGGTGACCTCGGCGTCGTGGGCACCACAGGCATAGCTTCTACACTGGATACTTCTAGTCCTGGAGTGTCGAATACAATTGCTTCCGAACTCAGGGCTTCAACAGGTTGGTGGCAGTCATCCTTTCCAGAAACAACTCACGGGCTTAAAGAGAAATGTCTATGTGTGCCAAGAATTCCTCCCAAAATGCTCGGCTCATAGGTGATAGACAGTAAATTTCAACAACAACTCTAAGAGCACAAAGTGTTCTTTGTTGGACAGGCACGCGTAATTTATAGGGGGTTTTGAATTCAAATACGACCGTTCCCCCAAAGTGTTGATATTAAATGTTGTTTTGGTGATAGATATTCAAATATTTTTGCCTTAAATTCTGCTAGCCTACTCCTCTTAACCATCCTCTAGTCATCAAGTCATGAACAATGACTCCAACGGTCACTATTTTGTTGTGTTGTGTGGCACCTCCCTTCATGGCACAGCTTCATAGGTTGCAACTTAGTCACTTTCCGCACAGCCCACTTGCTACTCCAAACTAGGCAGTGTAGTTTATAGTCCCGCGCTCCTTACAACTACCTGGAGCACTAAGACTATCCTACTACCATATAGCCATTGCACAAGATCCCTTGCATATAACTTCAATCTTCTCCCATTCACTCTCCCCGAAAAGGGTTCTCCATTCAGTTTCATGAGTTGAACTGCACCTCCATTTGTAATTTCTTTGATAATATACGGCCCTAGCCAATGCATTTGGAATTTCCCCTGAAACTTAGTGAATTTACTATCATATAATAGGACAAGATCATTTACCTTAAACATGTGAAGCTTGATGTGGCAATCTTGCCATGTATTTTCATGTTCCTTCTATACTTGTTGATGAAATCCTACCAAAAATCGATCCTCTTTGAGCTCCATCAGCTACGCGAGTTGTTCCTCCAAGGCCTCACAATCTTCCATACTTGTGAGAGCTACTATGCGCAAACTAGGCACAATATACTCCATCGACATTACAGCTTCTACACCATAGACCAATCTAAACGGCATTTGTCTTATCATCTTCTTGCAAGTAGTGCTATAATCCCATAGTACTGCAGGTACACACACATCCCAGTCATTTCTATGTGCGTTGCAGATCCTCTTCAGCGCATTCTCCAATATCTTGTTAAAGGTTTCAACAGTTCCATTGGTTTATGGGTGATATGGTATACTCTTCTAATGGTAGACCTGGAATTCTTCTATCAACGCGTTAATTGTTTCATTTAGAAAGTGCGTACCTTTGTCACTCATCAACACTTTCGGGCAACCGAAACCAGTTAAGACATATTCAAAAAAAAAAACTTTTTTGTTTAACCCACGTACAATCCTTAACCGGCTATGCCTCTGCTCATTTGGTTAGATATTCCATTGCAGTGATGATATAGTGTGCACCAGTTTTCTTTCCTAGGGGCTGAATTGGCCCAACGAAATCAACCGCCCATTTTTCAAATGGCTACAAATATACTTGAGTTTGTAATGGAAATTCATCCCTTCATGATGGTCTGCCATTTCTCTGACATGCATCACAGGCCTTATAATATGCCTTGGAATCCTTGTGCAGCGTTGGCCACCATAGACATTCACGCAAAATATTATGTGCAGTCACCTTTCCTGCATGATGATCTCCTGCCGCCCCTCCATGAGCTTCAACGAGAATGTCATCCCTCTAAAAATCTGGCACATATCTTCACAACATTTCATCAACACCCATCTTATACAAATGTCCCAAAATAACTGAAAATTTTTCCGTGCACACTACTAGTTCCTTCTTTTGCTGACCTATATACCCTTCTAGTGCCATCCCCATATTCAAGAAGTGAATAATATCTACAAAATTATTATCTGCTATGCACATCACAAAGAGATGCACATCTGGCAACCCTTCCTCTAGATTATTGGGTTCTTCACCTGTTTTGATCTGCGACAGATGGTCAGGTCTTGAATTTAACCTCCCTTGCTTCACAATTACTTCAAAGTCATACTCCTAGAATAGTAGCAAACATTTGCAGATATTTCACCCCAACACAGGGTTATTCACCAAGTACTTCAAGGCAGAATGATCTGTGTACATTTTGAAATTCCCTCCTAACATTTAGTGCCTAAAATTCTACAGTGCGTACACCATGGCCAATCCTCCGCGCTCAGTCGTTGAGTAATTCTTCTCGGCCTTTGATAATTTCCTACTCGTGAAGGCTATAGGATGGTCTATTTCTCCTTCACCAGCCTGCGTTAACACTGCGCCTAATGCAATGCAAGAGGCATCCACATGTACATGAAACTCCTTCTTCCAATTAGGGAATACCAAGATCGGTGTGGTGACCATCTTTTCTTTCAATACATCTAAGTTGCACTGACATTCTTTGTCCCAATAGAAGGTTTCATCCTTCTTCAGCATTTTCTCCATAGGCGCGGTAATTTGAGCATATTCTTTGATAAATTTTCTGTAATATCCCGTATGTCCCAAGAGCAACTACTTAACATTCCTTGGGGCCTCCAAATTCACAATTACTGCAATCTTTGCAAGGTCCACCATTAGCCCTTGCTTTCACACCACGTGACACAAAAAAATCCTGAAAGGAACACATAATATGAATTTCTTTAGTTTCATCGTGATCTGGTATGTGTGACACATATCCAACATCAAGCGCAGGTTTGCTACATGGCACTTTACTAGTCCAAACATTTTCTAGTCATCAAAGTACACTTCTAAGAACTTATGAATAAACTCCTTGAATGTTGCAATGAGTACGCGAGAAAATATCACAGGCACACTTTTGACTCCAAATGGCATCACAGTGTATTGAAAACAACTCCACTCTGTCGCGAAGGTTGTTTTTCTCCTATCCTCAGGTGCGATCTTGATCTGATGATACCCCAAAAACACCTTAGTGAATGAGTAGGCCTCCTACCCTCCAAAATTGTCTAATACTTCATCAGTAAACAACATTGAGAATGGATCATGGACACATGCATCATTAAGCTTCCACATATCTATGCAAATCCTTATCTCTCCCTTCTACTTCTTCTCCTGAACCACCATCGGGCTCACCCAATAAGATTCTTCAACCCGTTCTATGATGCCTGCTTCTAGAATCTAATCTAGCTCTAGGAAAACATTTTCCTTGTACTTAGGATTAAGGCGATACGACCTTTGCTTAATAGGCTTCACATCCGGCTTTAAAGTAATCTTCACAACACCTAAATCTCCCACTATGCCCTTCAAATCCGAAAACTTGTTAGGGAAGAGATCCTAAAATTTGCGGAGTAACTCGAAAACTTTATCCACAATAGCATCATCCCAATAATATCCAATCTTTGCAAACTTTAGTTCTACTTTAGTACCAATGTTTAATTGCTTTGTCTTCAACGGTACGGTGATGTTTGAGTTGTCTATTTGTGGGCCCTCGACTTCGTGATGCCCTTCGACCTCTAGAATATTAATGTTCCTCATATCTTCATCCTCCTCTTCAGCGGTCACATTATAGCATTCTAGCACATGGCACAGCTGGGTGCTCTAGTATGGTTTGATCCATTCCATAGGTTCTTGCGACATTCTGAAGATAACTGCCTTAACCTCCTATATGGATTCATCGATGTTGGCGAAGCCATCTTCAAAGCTAAAGTTCAATAAAAACCCTTCCCTCAATATATCCCACTCTGCGGTGCCATGGTGGAGCTCTATTTCCAGATACTAGTTCATGGGAATTGTATCCAAAGTATGGCAAAATATGTGTACCCATTCTAGCTACCGTTCTGTCCCCTATGCTTTAGTCCATTTTGCTAGATGATCAGGTGGATCATCCTTCCTGTTATATTTCTTAGTCAATCGAGTGTTAGGACACCCAAATCATAATCTCATCATTCTTCTGTAATCTCTCCATTCATCAAAACTATCTTTATGCGTACCCCACCATCGTGCAGGCGTAGCGCGCAGGGCCAAATCTAACACTTGTAAGCAGTGGTCCTTAGGAACTTCACACTCAAATGCATCCAAAAACTCATCCACGTTAGTTAAACCATCATAATAGGGTAATTTCCTTACCTCCGATGAAACGCAGCATAGTGACTTCATCATCATATTGCATCGTAGCATGGATACTTCATGCAAATTATTTTACCAATGCTCCAACTCTTCATCTGAATCAGAGGTGTAGGCACTCTCCGATCCCATGCAATCCATCCATCTACCATCAAATTTATCCAGTCCTAGCCTCGTGCTATTATTTTCTATATTTGATCTAGTTCATCATCACTTTCTTCATAGTCATTGACTGGTTCAGTGTATCACGCCCCTTCTGCAGGGTCCAACGGTGCTACAACTGGAAGCGATTTCTTTTCAAATGGCATTGTCCTTTTCTTCAAATTGATGCCCCCATTCATATCAATGACCCAATCAATTCCTAGTAGGGCAGGGTATGGATTACTGTCATCAATGATCTCTATAACCTCAAAGTCAGCCATCACACTCGCACCTTCAATATCAACAGTTACTCCATATAGCTGTCCCATAGGGATGATTTTCTGTTGGTTTTCCATTTTGAGCTGAATCGGAGACCATTGTAGCACAGGTCTCCCCATTATTTCCCATGTTTATTTCAGAAAAAAATTCACATCAGATCTTAGATCCAAGATGACCTGATCCATCTCATAATCACCTATCTGCGCGATGAGCCTCATCTTGCGCCCTTTTCTTGCCTTATGTTTGCCAAATTTTCTGACCTCCTGCTGTCCATCAGGGACTTTCTATTTGTTGGCGCATTTATTTATCAACTTTTGAAAACCTTCCACAACTTTGCTATCGTGTAGCAGCTTTATGAAAGTCTTTAAAAATGTAGTAAGAACAGAGTGATCAACCTCTGCAGGCGTGCTAGTTTCTTGCATCTTGTCTTGACTTGCTGAGGTGGACGCGTCAACGAATCTTTTCTTGGCCTCCATAAATGTTTCCTTCACGCAATTTAAATCAAAGCCCACTTCCTTCTCAGGGGCCTTGCGGACCCATCCATCCTCTTCAGGCTGTTTACCCTTATCATCACCAGTCATTACTCCACTTCTTATCACTATATTCACACTTTGATCTTCCTCATGGGGCTCAATTCTCATCATCTATAAGTTTTGCATAGGTATTGAGGCTGCAATTTCTTTTCTTGAATTTTATCTATCAACACTAGGAATTCCTCTATATTGTGGTCAAATTTGCTATAGTATTGACATGACAGGCGCATCTGATTCTGACATTCTCGCACATAGTGCCCTCGCATTCCGTAGTTGTAACAAATAGCCTAAACCTGGCCTCTACCAGGCCCTGCTCCTCCTCAGCCTCGTCCTCGTCCCTAGTAACCTCCGCCCACCCCCCCGATGCCCTAATCTAGAGGCTGAGTTTTTGCTTGCATCTGGTATGTAGTTGTTCTTTCCATCATCATCTCATAGCTCCGACAAAGGTGCTCATCATGGCCCACTGATTTGCAGAAGTTGTAGGACAAATGTTGGGGTGTCTAGATGAACTTCTAAAGTAAATGATAATTATCTATCACATTTTGTCTAACAACCTGGTAAATAGCGCACCATAGTGTAGCCCCCATGCTCGGTCCTGTTGGGGCTTCGAGCTTCAGGGGAATTGGTCCCCCTCCTATGATATAATTTGTGAATACGAAACAATGGTCTTTATCGTGCCCCTGACTCTTGCATTTCACACACCAGACTTCCGCGCGCACCTCTGGTTTAGTCTCCTTATCTTTCTTCAAGCTCTGCAATTCTAAGTAGTGGCTCTGTAACAGAGAGTGGATTTGTTGCACCCTCAAGGTCGCATCCTAAATAAGAGTTGCATGTAACCTCATCATGATTTCTAGGGCTTTTTCCTGAGTTCCTATCTTCTGTTGCAACAAAGAAATTCTTAGGTGGGGCAGAAGCAAAGTTATAAACCAATCACGATGCTGACCATCTGTGAGCTTCATGTTAGCTTCTTGAATCTAACATTTCAACCTTTGATCTAATTCCCAAGGTCTCTCATTGACTGTCATCATGATTTCCTTAAATCAAACTATGGACTGTGAATTAGACTTAGGCTTACTAAACTCCCTATTTAAATTAACCTTAGTCTCTGCTAGCAATGCCAGAGGATTATCATAATAGTACTTAATATACCAAGTCAGCGCGCGATCCTGCAGAGTGATAACCAACTGTGCCTTCTTTATATTATCATCAGTAATCTGTTGTGTTGTCCACACAACATTTGCAACAAACCAAAAATGCTCTGTATCTTCACTCCCCATGCCATTGAAAATCGACAGCTTCATCATATTCGCCATGTTGAATGGAGGTGGTGGAGGTGGAGGTGGAGTAGATGGATGATGTGTTCGTGGAAAAGCTGTGTTAGAAGTTGCACAACACTCCACGGTGAGGCCTGTACCGATACCTCATCATCGCTCGAAGGAGGTCCGATCAATGGGCTATATTCTAGACCTGATCTCTCTCAATCTCTAAAGAGTCTTCCACTTCCCATAGCTCTGAACATCAAGCAAAATGGCATGACCCGTTTTTCACATAACATCATTTTAATCCAGGTATTCAAAGATCTTAAATACTTACCACGCGGTCCTTTTAAAAATCATTACTCCGCTTCGTTGTAGTTCTATAAGGTATCAACTGTGAATTCTGTAACAAATCCTCCCAGAATTCAATCGATACAATGATCAATAGCTCATGCGATCTGGTTTTGAGAGGCTTCTAATCATAACAGTAATTCAGGAGTCCACACTATAGGATTATCATGCTTCCACCTTCCTTGGCTATTTGTCAATTTAGCTAACCACTTGTATAGTTCAATGGGAAAAGTGCAGAAGAAGATTTCATGTATCTTTGTATATAGATACCTGTTCAACCACTCTTCCTTTGACAGGTGCGGATTACTATTTTCTTGCGCCGTAAACTCGTGAATCTTCCGATCCAACCGCTTTTCAATTTCTTTCTTGGTCGGATTCGAGTGATGTGACATCACACATCTATTTCAAGAAGATCTCAGTCCCAGCAATGGAACCATTTGTTGGCTTAGGGGGTCCTAACCTAGGTTTAGAGTTAGTTGCACCAACCAACAAATCCCTACACTACTAGCCCTTTTAGCAACAACCTGTGTAGTGTAGGCTACAGTATCACCCGAAGAAGTAACGAGGGATGCTAGAACCAAGTTTTTGCATCCAGAGATTAGTGTGATGTATTTTAGCGCCTCAGATTTGCCTTCACGCATATCTATACACTCTTAGGGTACACTGCTACAACTCCGTCAAAATGGCATTTAAACATTTGTGAAGGTCTACAATCAGTCTTTGAGGACCTTTACTAGTCAATCTATCCACTTATGAGCATCAGAAACCAATCCTAAATTAGGGTTCGCACATATTTACTTAAATTATTCGTAAACATCAGAGAATGCATTAGAATCTTCGCGAAAACACATAAACATGCTTGTGTACATCATTTAACAATTATTCAACACATTCGTGCAACATTCAATCAATATTCCATAAAACACTTTATTCATAGGCACCATATATCATTGGCAGAAACAAACATAAAACAGAGATACACATGAATTCTTCAGTAACTGTCTTTATTGATCTTCAATTCAGATTTACAAACTCAAAACTACCATGTGCACTCAGCTACAGGGGTTCGTTCACTCAGCTACGGACCCTACCTAGGTCTCTACGCACTCAGCTGCAAAGCCTTTCTCTCCTATCTGACCCACTTCTCAACGCTATCACTTCTCTTCTATTGACCCATTTCTTATCACTATATCAAAGACATCCCTTATACTTTCTAGGATAAACCTATTTATAACCTTTTGCATACAATGCCATGGTTCGTGGACCATGGGTGGATCTCAAAAGTGACTCATACTTTACATAAAACAAGGAGCTAAACCCCTTTGACTCCTAATCATCGAAGCACTCTGCATCCAAAAATCATGGAGACTTTACATTAATTACAAAATTGTATCAAACTTGTGTTATCTTAACCCTAAAACTCACCTAGGGGACCCCTCCCAACACATCCCCTAACATGAAATGTGAGATCATATCTTTCATCACACATTCAACTAAAACTAAAAAGATTTTGTTTTAGATCATGAACATATAGAACATTTTGAGTTTTATCCCTTTCATTACCAAGGTTAACTATTCCTTTTCCCATTATTTTGGTTGGTGCATTAATTCCAAAAGTAACGCTTCCTCATTTGTATTCATTTATGGATAGAAATTATCTCATATCCTTTCATATACTTTGAGCACTCACTATATATGTATCATTCATCTCCTTTATTTTTAGCATAAAGAGAAAATCCACATTCTCCCTTAGTTTCATTTTTCCTTTTCCATAGCCTTATAGATTTTTTTTTTGGTTTTTTTGGGAGCCCTTATTGTGTTGCTTCTATAGTTACATACCATGTTCCCATATTTATTTCACTTATAATATTCAACATGATCTAATAAGGGGGGAAATTAAGTGTAATCTTTGGTAGCATTCTCATTGAAACTTCTACGATTTATTATCATATAATCATTCCTTTAATTCTTGAACGCTTGTCTAAATTTTTTCTCATATGATCATTCCCTACATACAATTTACAATTCATTATTTTATGATAATAATTATTACAAGAAAATAAAAATTCAAAAAATTAAATTTTGATACCCATATGAGAAAGGCCTTCTTGAGGGAATAGTTATCTTGAATCCATTTATGTTATCTTTATGATAAAACTTGACTCTTTTGTGGTCCTTTTCTTTATTTCTAGTGCTATTTCTATTTTCGGTAGGACCTTTGGAAATGTCATGTCACTGTAGGTTCTCATCTTACTTTCTACAGATACATATGTTGTTGATAGGGTCGAGTCATTGTTGGTTCTTAACTTGATTTCAGGTACTTCTTGTATTACGGATGGGGTCATATTATTTATGGTTCTCACCTCCTTCTCTAGACATTCTTTTATTGTTGAAATAATTTTTGAGCACTGTTATGGGGAAAACTAGTGTCCATTCAAAGTTGCTAGTCCCACTAAGACGGGTAGCTATCTTAGAAACAAACAAACTAAAGTTACTTTTGTTTTCCTTTATGAGA
>APFE030150137.1:0-11944 GCA_000404065.3 Pinus taeda | reverse complement strand
TTCAAAGAACACCTGTAGAGTCAAAGCAGCATAATACCATCAAAGCATAGAGATCTACAATCATAAACAATATAGGATGAGATATATATTGACCATACAAATGCATATATCAATTCAAGATTCAAAGGCATACAAGAATGTGTAGGAAAACTCAAATAGCTTTATTGATAGAAGTAGTAGAAGAGAGGATTACAACCCATTGATTTGACCCAGCGCCATCCTCCCAGCATGAAAGCCCTTCTTCACCTCATGAAAAGCTAGATCACCCAACACTATGATGTTCCACAAAGAAACCAACAACACTTCCTTACAAGATGCAAAATTCCAGCCTCTGGATCTCTAGGATGAGGGATCCATATATAGATGTATGTAGGTGGGTGAGTCAGCTTTTGGGTTTTTGATTAGTGTCATTTCTCTGATAGTTCTCAATTCCACTTGGAGATTTCATGATCTCTTACTCATCCCTGGGCGAATTCAGAGAGGCAAGTGTCACATGAGAAGTTTTTGGAAGATTCCATGATCATCCACCTTGCAAACTGTCTCTGCCATTTGTCTACTCTTGCCCATCGCACCCTACAGAAGGGCTTTCCAATATGCATCATACTTTTTGCATGTGGCAGGTGAGATGCATCACACCCTTAGCACTGAGCAGTCTGAATGGTCTCGCCTTGACCAGTTCTGAGCAGTTTTCCATGGGGAACTTCTGGGAGATGATGTAATCAGCTAACCTTGTTCCTTTAGGGTGTGAAACAATACTTTTAGGGACTCATAAGACCTTGGTTTATGGACATATATGATTTGGGTTGCAGTGCCCAAATATGTCTATAACAATGAGGAAGCACAACAGGCCTTTACAGGTCTCAAACATGCCATGTGTTCTACTCTAGTCTTAGCACTACCTGACTTCACCAAATCTTTTGTGATTGAATGTGATGCTTCTGGTATGGGTATTGGGGCGGTCTTACTCCAGGAAGGCCGACCCTTGGCCTTCACGAACCAACAACTAAGTGGGAAGAATCTAGGACAATCTACCTATGAGAAGGAGATGATGGCCATCTTACATGTAGTAGATACCTGGCGACCATACTTATTGGGGTGATGATTCCAAATTCACACAGACCATCAAAGCCTTAAATATCTTTTGGAGCAACACCTATCCTCACCACAACAAAATAAATGGCTCACCAAAATGTTGGGATATGATTATGAGATAATTAACAAGAAAGGGCACGAAAATATTGTAGCAGATGCGTTATCCCACCAATTTGAGGAGGAAAGTACCTTGCTCCCAATTTCCCTTCCCATTCCAGACTGGATTGAAGAGGCTCGCAAGGAGTGGTTTTCACATCCTTGGCTCTCCCAACTCATTAATCAATTGCAGGTGGATGCAAATTCCACAACAGGCTACTCATGGCAGGATGAGATTCTTCACTACAAGGACAGAGTCGTAATATCACCAACATCCAACCTCAAAAGTCACATTTTGGTGGAGTTTCACTCATCACCCACTGTAGGACATTTAGGCTTTCAGAAGAAATACTCGCACTCGAAGATAATTTTTTTGGACAGGCATGAAAAAGGACATTCTTACTTTTGTCACTGAATGTGACGTCTGTCAATACCATAAAGGAAAAACAGTCAAATACCCAGGCATATTACAGTCATTACCCATCCCGGCCTTAATCTGGATGGAGGTTTCTATGGATTTCATTACGGGTCTTCCAAAGTCAAGAAACAAGTCAGTCATCATGGTGGTTGTGGATAGACTTTCTAAGTATGCTCATTTTTGTGCCCTACCCCACCCTTTTACATCGAATTTGGCCACTCAATCTTTCATGGATCAGATTTTCAAATTGCATGGCATGCCCACTTCCATTGTGTCTAATCGTGAATCGATCTTCACCAATAACGTTTTGCAGGAACTCTTCTGGTTACAAGGTACCCAAATACAACTCAGTACTTCCTATCATCCACAAACTGATGGTCAAACTGAAGCAGTCAACAAATGTCTAAAGACCTACCTTAGGTGTTTCACTTCAAAAAAGCAACATCTCTGGGTACAATGGTTACCTCTAACTCAATGGTGGTATAACACCAACTATCATGCCGCCACCAAAATGACTCCATATGAAGTAGTTTATGGTTAACTCCCTCCTTCCCCTACTTCTTATATCAAGGGATGCTCAAAGGTACAATAAGTGGATCAATTCCTATAGAACCACTCAACCATGCTGGCCTATCTTAGAGAGAATCTTCATCAAGCCCAGAACTACATGAAGCAACAAGCAGATCAACATCGCTGAGAACGCCAATTTCAAGCAAGGGATTAGGTATTTTTGAGGCTGCAACCATATAAGCAAACATCACTCAAAGACAAGGGTTGTCAAAAATTATCTCCAAAATTCTATAGACCGTATCAGGTACTTCAGCACACTGGAGAAGTTGCCTACAAGCTAGCTTTGCCACCCACTGCAAAAATCCATCCAGTCTTCCATGTCTCATGCCTCAAGAAAGTGATTGGGAACCATTGCAGAATTCAAACCAATCTACCTGAAGTGGATGAAGAAGGATCAATCTAGCTCCAACCTGAAGAGGTTCTTGACACATGAGAATGACCCCTGCGTGGCCGCACGATCAAGGAAGTCCTCATCAAGTGGAAAGACACCTCTCTAAAAGATGCAACCTGGGAACCAGCCACTATACTTTAGCAGTTTCTGTAGCTTCAGCCTGGAGGACAAGGCTATTCTTATGGGGGAGGGCATGTTAGGGTCCAACCCTAACCCCCTTATTTATGTAATAGGATCGAGTCATAGTTATAGATTCAATAAAGCCCATATTAATAATTGTAAGTGGTTAACCCACATTTAATGAAGGGACCAGAGTTAGTTGCAAATGGGCCATGGTATTAGATAGATCGTATTAATAAGAACCATGGTATTGCCCCATGGTATTGCATGTATGAATCCTGTCTAAAGGATAGAGACTCCCCTTGAGGAGCATCGTGTCTTATTTTCTAATTGAGCTCAGCGCTATTGGAGGTTGCCCCCTCAAAGAGGCAAGTGAACATTGCATTATGAATAATAAAATACTTGCTGTTATTTCCAATTGTTCTATGTTCTGGGTATATTTCTTCGCATATTTGGTATTCTGGTATTGTCTTGCAGGTTAAGAGCATAATATTTCCAGTCGGAGCTGCGCTTCTAGAGACTGTGTTGCGCTTTTAAGGGTGGCGTTGTGCTTTTGGACACTGCGTTGCACTTTGGCATTGCGCTTGTACCAGAGAAGCCTGAAACTCATACAAACTCACCCAACTTTTGATTTTGAACTTGCAATCATACATCTTGCTATTCTAATCTTGTTCACAAATAAGTATCATCCTTTTGATCACCTTTTTCCTTTGGCAAGATGAATGCAAATGCAAGTTCCCTTCATCTAGTGTTTAGGTGAAATTTTTATGCTGCAAACACTTGTGTAACTGATGGTTTGGTTAGTTTTTATATTGAAAACATGTAAATCTTCCACCTCACACCTTTGTACATGTTTAAAACACCCTTTGATTCACTAAATAACTTAGCAATCATCATATTGCCTCATCATTACACAAACCATAGCTCATACCTATCATTTTGGGCAAATTCCTAGCAAGACTATTTTTCAAATCCTCCTACTCATCTCTCTCTCTCATTCCACTCCATTCAAACTTCCTAAGTTTTCTAAAACCCCTATCTGTCTCCAAAAATTCCCCTACCATCATTTTCCTTCCCTAACTCCCTCATTTCATCATTTCCTTCCTTGAGCAAGAAAACAGTCAACTTAAGGCTAGACAACTCATCATGGAGAAAGAGAAATCTAAGGTGTTGCAGAAAGGAGGAAAAGGAAAAGAAGTGTTGGAGCCTAGTGAACCCAAGGAAACTGAAAAATAAGGCAAGAAAAAGAGGCCAAGGACCAAGGGACTCAAAAAGGCATTGAAGGAGGAGACAGAGTTTGCTAGATGAAGACCTAGACATGGAGGACAAAATTACCTTAGAGATCAATGAGGACAGAGAATATTGGCTAGATAAGATCAATGATCACTTGGAAAAACTTCTTGACAAAGCCAACAAAGATAACCAACTACTAAGGCACATGGCACATCACTATCAAACCAGAAACATGATATGTAATATCAAGCTCAAGCAGTTGGAAAACAAACTCAAGGAAACCCTAAAGGACAAAAATGAGAGGGATAACTTAGAGATTCTTGCTGAAGCATCCATTAGGGCTTGACATACATCATGTTGCAGTTCATGACCAATTTTGAAGGAATTCTGATTATTTTTGGTTTTTTGGCTATTTTGGTGCCAAATTCAGAAAATTGGCTAGTCACAGAAGCGCAGCGCCTTGCCACTATGCTTTTTCCTCAGGCCTCCAAATGATAAATGGTTTGCAATTCTAGAAATTGCATGGCCTCCCCTCAAAACCCATTTCATTAGATTTTTCAAAGAGGGCCCAAATGTTGAGAAAAAGGAGAAAAAGGGGTCAAAAAATCAACATTTTGCCCTTCTTTTTGATAGGCGTTGCGCTTTTGGAGACACCTTGGGAGAATGAGTTTTTGAAGGCCTTCCCATGGGTCATTTTGAAAAATTCAAGGTGTTATCGAAACTAAACAGGAAAATCTAGTTGACTGTTCTTTCATATCTCAATTTGGACCTCAGTAAGGCACCTTAAAGTGGGCTCAAAGTTGGCACTGCGCTTTTGCAAATTTCTTTATTTTTCATTTAAATTTCACTATGTAATTTCCTAGTTTTCAGTTTGTCTTGGTCAAAGTCAAAACTCATGATGTAATTGCAGTAGTTTGAGGTTATATTATGTAATCATGAATAAATATACATGATAGGTTATTTTTATGGTTAATTAGGCCTCATAAAGGAAGCAAAATTCAAAACAAAGTCTAAGAGGATAGTTTGTATTTGACCTTCTCACTCTCACCTGTTGGTTGAGAGAATCTTGGAAACAGTTCCACCACCTAGGAATTCGATTCATGAAGGTGGGGAAGTGGTTCATTTGATTCTATATGTATCATTTATCATTCAGAGAGAAGGGTTGGACTTTTGTGGAGAATGCTTGTATGTTTATGTTCTCTTCAGCTAACATAGGAGTAGTTGCAGCGATATTTAAGGAACTCTAGTTCAGTGAGTCTATGGTGTTTTTTTTCTCTTTCTATCAGTTTCTAATGGATAAATCATCTCTCTTTACATGCTTTATCTTCTTCCTATGAAATTTCCTTGCAGTTATATAGACAGGAATCTTGAATTTAAGCTCTATTTATGTGGAATTCATACTTGTGTTTTCTTTCTTCTAAAACTAATGAATTCATGCTTTCACATGCTCATTACTTACTTTTAAACTCAAAAATCTATACTACATTTAAAAACACTCCAATTGCACCATAACACGTTGATATCTAGCTCCTATTTATACTTGTCTCTACATACTTGAAGCCTAGACCTAATTACCTGCTCGAAACCCTAGTCCAGCAACTCTAAAAAACCTAAATTCACAAGAACTCAAAACAAAATTATATATCTAGCCTAAAACCTGTCTCTTTACATATATTCATTGACAAATCCTTTGAGAGATCCCTCTCTGGCTTAGTAGGGCTAGTTACTAAGCTGAAAGTGGTTCGAGGTTACCTCTTTCAGTCTCCTCCTCAAGCTAGGAAATTGTAGAGGATAACATTTTTGGCGTCGTTGTCAGGTAATGAAAGATCATATCTTCCCTGGGAAAGAACGATAAGGATCATATCTGATTGCTGATGGTGAACAATGATCAGACATAAGAAAGGCTATGCATCTTTCACTTGACGATTCCAGTGTCAAAGAATCCAAAGGTTTAGAATTTTCATGGTGACTCCACTGTTCAAAAGCCAGTAGTTTGAAGATCTTCTTGGTGAATTAACTATTTCAATATGGATTCAACTACTCAAAGATATGCTCCTATGAATCGAGCTCATATTCCCAGTTTTCTGAATCGTATTCCTTGTATAGATTGGCAAACAGGGCTAACAAAGTTTAAAGGCTAGGATGGAGAAGATGTTAGTTTTCATTTGGTTAAATTTTGTTTTCATATTCATAGATTAAAGACTAAGTTTCCTGAAGATCTTCTGATGAATATCTTCATGTCTACCTTGGAGGAAATAGTGAGGAAATTGTATGAGAGTCTACCATCTACTAGTTTATATTCTCTAAAGAATTTTCATTCAGTTTTCTTTCAACACTATCAAAGTTGCAATTTTTCCTTATCAATGATGGATAGATGTTGTGAGATTTCTGAAAATTTTCATTAAATTTATTGAAAATTCCTATGGGGATGAAGAATGTATGGAATAAGATATATTAGAATCCCTTTATGATTTTTCCGCCCAACAAGAATCAACAACTTCCTCCTTAGATGAAACAGACTGGGATCAAAATAGAGAAAGGCCTACTCCTGATCTTGAAAATGAAAATCACCAAGCCAATGTTGATCTCTATAAAAATTAGTGTTCTCCTTTGTCTGAAGATGAAATAGATCAGCTCTTGAAAAGCCATGTTACAACCCAAGTTAAATCAGCTTTGCAGTGTTCACACAGTTAAGAATGTGTGAGTGAAATTTCTTCCATTATTGAAAATGAAAATCTAGGTTTAAACGATGACAGTCATGAGACTGATGAAATTATACATGAAGTTGTTGTGAGTAAGCCAATTTGTGATGTGGATTTCCTGCAAGGAGATCAACTAACAAGGATTATTTTCTTTCATGAAGAGGATAGGGCTGACATGTTTAATAATCTTCAAGAATGTGTTATGTTCAAAGATGATTTAGACTATGAATTGGAAGAATATGAGTCTGAGATAGATAATATGCCAAAGATCGAATCATAGTTTCTCATGCTTGAATAATTTGTAGCCAACACTCAAGTAGTAGAAAGTCATACTTCCCTATGCCTTCCTATGGATCAACAACCAAGTATTCTTTTAGATCAAAATGAAATGAGTACTTGTATCTTTGTTGGATTTCAAGATAAGGTAACATTTTAGATTTTTAAGGGTCCTTACCTTGATTTGTTGCAGCCATCTGGGAAGATGAATTTTCTTGTATTTATGGATCATGTGAACATGTTTAGTGGACACTTGGAGTGGCCTAGCTTTTGTTTTTTCTGCCTGCTCAAGGAAAGTACGAGCATGATTCAAGTAGGTAGCCATCTGCTCGATTGGTTACACAAAATGGATCATTACACATGATTGTATATACATCTTCAACAAGTGAGTGGTTATCATCAGGATTTGAAGCCCGGGGTGAAGGCCCTAAGATCCCAATGGTCTGTTGCCATAAGTAAGTTTAATCAGCATGGTTTTTTTATAGTCAAGTGAGTCAGTTAGTCAGTTAGTTTTCTGTTTGAGTTTAGTCTTTGCATTTTGACTCCATGCCCAATGAACAAGGCTACTAGTTCTATGGTGCTCTTGACACCTCCAAGGAGTTGTCATCCCCAACTGGAGCCAATGTTAGTGTTAGTCAGTTCAGCCTGGCACTAGTGATCAAATATGCTCTTACAAGGTTTTGTTAGGGTTTCAAGTCAAACTTTTGTCATTTCTGTGAGTCTTCAAATAAAAATTTGGTCACTGGATGTTGATGTCTAGGTCACTTCTGCTCCCTTCACTTTCTCATGGTCTTCATCACTCATCATGGTCATTGTTTTCTTCGAGGTATCATGTCTTCATTTAAGTGTCTTGGGTCATGAAATGGTTAAATTCCTCATTTTAGGTCATGGTCTAGGGTTTCACTCCATGTGTCATCATGATGCCATATGTCAAAACAAAAACATGACCATCATGTGATTCAATGGGTAAAGGGAGTTAGCATCTTAGGGAAAGTAAAATGAACGTAAAGCTAATGTTTAATTTCAAATAAGGCAATGTTGCAGTACACTACCTTGTCTTATCATTTCTCATAGGGACAATGTTTCTTCAAAATATGTTTCTGGCCCAATGGAGAAGACTTTTACAAAAGTAAAAGATTTTTTTTCAATTGTAGTCCAAGGAACAAAAACCTCCATCAATTTATCCATAGGTATTGTTATTTGAGAGAAATGCCCAAACTACACTTGCAATAGGAGAGTTGTTACAATTATGGACAACTTGACTTCAAGATAGTTTTTCAAAGATTTGTAGTGGGTGTTAGTAGTTCTTAAGGACTTTATTTTGTAGCAGACATCCTGCGCTTTCTAATGGTACATTCCAATCGTGATTTGGATTAGTGGAAGGCGTCCAAAATTGCTCTGCAAGTTGGCATTACGCTTTTGTTAGAGACATCCTGGATTTTTGGAGTGATCATGGGAAAATCAATTGTTCTCCCTAATGGCGTGTACAAATTACATGCTTGAGGTGTCCATCTTGTATTAGACTTCAAGAGCTTTCCAACGTGCTATCAAGTTTGAAATTTAGAGCAGTTTAAGGCCTCCAAAAGTGGTTTTCAAGTCGGCATTGTGCTTTTGGAGACTACATTGCGCTTCTGGACACTACACTGTGCTTCCATGAACTGCGCTACGCTTGTGCCAGAGCAGCCCGAAACTCATCCAAACTCACCCAAATTTTTATTTTTAGCTTGAAATCCTACTTCTTCCTATTCTAAGCTTTTTCATAGGTAAGTATCATCCTTTTGATCCCTTTTTCCTTTGGCAAGATGAATGCAAATGCAAGTTCTCTTTATCTAGGGTTTAGGTGAAATTTTTATGCTGCAAGAACTTGTGTAATTGATGTTTCGTTAGTTTTGATATAGAAAACATGTAATTCTTCCACCTTATCCCTCTTTACATGTTTAACACGCCTTTTTATTCACTAAATAAATTATGAATCATCATATTGGCTCATCCTTACATAAACCCTAGCTCATACCTATCATTTTGGGCAAATTCCTAGCAAGACGGTCTTTCAAATTATCCTACTCATCTCTCTCTCTCTCATTCCACTCCATTAAAACTTCCTAAGTTTCCTACAACCCCTATCTATCTCCCAAAATTCCCCTACCATCATTTCTCTTCCCTAACTCCCTCATTTCATCATTTCCTTCCTTGAGCAAGAAAATAGTTAACGTAAGGCTAGATAGCTCATCATGGAGAAAGAGAAATCTAAGGTGTTGTAGCAAGGATGCAAAGGAAAAGTAGTGTTGGAGCTTAATTAACCTGAGGAAACTGAAATAAAAGGCAAGAAAACGAGGCCAAGGACCAAGGGACTCAAAAAGGAATTGAAGTATGAGAAAGGACACAGTTTGCTAGATGAAGACCTAGACATGGAGGACACAATTGCCTTAGAGATCAATGAGGACAGAGAGTACTAGCTAGATAAGGTCAATCATCCCTTGGAAAAGCTTCTTGACAAAGCCAACAAAGATAACCAACTACTAAGGCACATGGCACATCACTATCAAACCAGAAACATGATATGTAATATCAAGCTCAAGCAGTTGGAAAACAAGCTCAAGGAAAACCTAAAGGACAAAAATGAGAGGGATAACTTAGAGATGCTTGTTGAAGCATCCATGAGGGCTTGAAATAAATCATTTTTCAGCTCATGACAAATTTTGAAGGAATTCTGAGCATTCTTTGTTTTTTTGGCTATTTTGGTGCTAAATTCAGAAAATTGGCTAGTCATAGAAACGCAGCGCCTTGGCACTGTATTTTTTCCTCAGGCCTCCAAATGACAAATGGTTTGCAGTTATGGAAAGCTCATGGCCTCCCCTCAAAACCCACTTCATCATATTCTTCATAAAGCACCCAAATTTTGAGAAAAAAGGAGGAAAAGGGGTCAAAAATCGGCGTTCTGCCCCTCTTTTTGACAGGCATTGTGCTTTTGGAGACACCTTGGGAGAATGAGTTTTAGAAAGCCTTCCGATGTGTAATTTTCAAAAATTCAAGGTGTTATGGAAACCAGAGAGGAACATATAGTTGACCATTCTTTCAGATCTCAATTTGGACCTCAATATGCAACCTTAAAGTGGGCTCAAATTTGACATTGTGCTTTTGCAAATTTCTGTGTTTTTCATTTAAATTTCACTGTGTAATTTCCTAGTTTTCAGTTTGACTTGGTCAACGTCAAAACTCATGATGTAATTGCAGAAGTTTGAGGTTAGATTATGTAATCATGAATAAATATACATGATAGGTTGTTTTTATGTTTAATTAGACCTCATAAAGGAAGCAAAATTCAAAACAAAGACTAAGAGAAGAGTTTGTGTCTGACCTTCTCACTCTCACCTATTGGTTGAGAGAATCTTGCAAACAGTTCCACCACCTAGGCACTTGACTCCTAAATGTGGGCAAGTGGTTCATTTGAGTCTATATGTATCATTTCACATTCAGAGAGAAGGGTTTGAATTTTGTGGAGAAGGCTTGTATGTTTATGTTCTCTTTAGCTAATACAGGAGTAGTTGCAGCGATATTTTAGGAACTCTAGTTCAGTGAGTCTATGGTGTTTGATTTCTCTTGCTATTAGTTTCTAATGGATAAATCATCTCTCTTTAGAATTTTATCTTCTTCCTATGAAATTTCCTTGCAGTTATATAGACAAGAATCTTGAATATAAGCTATGTTTATGTGGAATTCATACTTGCGTTTCCTTTCTTCTAAAACTAATGAATTCATGCTTTCACATGCTCGTTAATTTCTTTTAAGTTCACAGATCTATAATACATTGAAAAAAACTCCAATTGCACCATAACACACTAATATATAGCTCCTATTTATACTTGTCTCTACATACTTGAAGCCTAGACCTAATTACCTGCTCGAAACCCTAGTTCGGCAAATCTAAAAAACCTAAATTCACAAGAACTCAAAAAAAACTTATATATATAGCTTAAAACCTGTCTCTTTACATATATTCATTGAAAAATCCTTTGAGGGATCCCTCTCTGGATTATTAGGGCTAGTTACTGAGCTAAGAGTGGTTTGAGGTTACCTCTTTCGATCTCCTCCTCAGCCTAGGAAATTATAGAGGATAACAAAAACAACCATTGGATTATCAACACATGCCTTTCCAGTGCAAGTGGTGCCATGAATACAGGCACTTGTTCAAGGAATTCCCTCTAAATCAATTAGAGGCTATGGATTCCTCAAAATCCAAAGACCCAACAAAAGACCAAGAGGACACCGAAGGTTTTTAGGAAGTTGAAAAAAATAAAAGGAATGTGAAAGCCCCCTCTGCTTCTATGCACCCACAACAGAAGAAAGGGATGAACCAAAATAATTGCTTTGAAACCCTAGCATAGGAGGATGAGAGTATCAATGAATCCAGTGGCCTGACTAGCCAAGAAATCCCTAAGATTGAACCCAAGGGTGGACAAAAACTTAAGAAAAAAGTTGAAGAGGATCCCTAAGATAAAGAAGCCTAGGTATGTAGGTGGAACAAACTAATATGGAAATTGATGGCTCGAAAGAAGAACTTAGCACAAAAGAACAAGTTATGAGAAGATTTCTAAATGAATGGAGACACTTAGATGAGTGATTAATCCCTGAAAATCAAAAGCAACTATACCGAGAAACCTTCCAGTGATTCCAAGCCAGGAAAGGATCTATAAAAATTGATCAGTGATATAATTTGGGATCTTAGCATGGACTGGGAGTGGAATCGACTACATCAGGGAATGGAGGCAACAAAAGAGGATGAAAGAACTTGCAAGAATCCATATAAATGGTGGGATATTTGTTGGTCAATTCGGGAAGGATGGTGTCATTGTTGGTGGGTTTCAACCATCTTAATAAACCCTCCCAATGATCATTACATCATAGAATGTAAGAGGACTCAAAATTAGAGGCAAGCAATAGTATTTGAAAGACCAAGTCCGAAAATATCACCCGAGTATCATGATTATTCAAGAAACTAAAATCTCAAAACATAGGTTGAAAGAGATTATCAGAAGCCTAAAAATT
>APFE030150123.1:101492-122753 GCA_000404065.3 Pinus taeda | reverse complement strand
TAAGTAATTGGATATAATATTGATAGATCCAACGCATCATAGTTTTGTTTTTACTCTTCTGATTAAAATGCATCTTTTTATAGATTATGATTAACAAAGCTCATGTAAATAAAAGCCTCTTAAATTTTGGTCGCGGTTATTATTTGTTTGCCCTATATTTCACGCATGAGACATAAGGAAGAAATAATGCAATAACGAATAAAATCATGTTATAGAATTTACTTGTATTCGTTAATTTTTAAAGTTTAATGGTTATAGTCATTTTAAATAATTATTGAGCTCAGAGGTGTAGAGGGAGCACAATGGAAGCTTCTTTTATACTTTTACACATAAAACTTATATCATCTAAGTGTTTAATAACATTTACTCTAATGCATTATGTAATGATTACTAGTTGTAAAGATATCAAGATCATATTTCTTAATATTATAAAATAGTTTTTTTAGAATTTATTTGACAAATCAACACGTAATCAACATATTGTTTGAGTGCTTAGTATCATTTATTTTTTGTAAACAAGTAAATAAGATACACAAGGCTCTGCAACAAATATATGTAATAGTGTATTGAAACGATATATGCAAATATGATTACTCGTTGTAAAGATATCAAGATCATATTTCTCAATATTATAAAATAGTTTTTTCGGAATTTATTCGACAAATCAACCTGTAATCAACATGTCGTTTGAGTGCTTAGTACCATTTACTTCTTGTAAACAAGTAAATAAGATGCACAAGGCTCTGCAACAAATATATGTAATAGTGTATTGAAACGATATATGCAAATCCCCTGTGTACACTTCTTGCACACATTACCTCATTTGTTGGCAACATTTTGGTGAAATATTACACAGATTCAATTAACCTTTTGCAGTATGGATTACCAAATATAAAAGAATAATTGACACGTAATGAGAACATCGGTCAAATGATTAATAAAATACTAAAATAATAATTAAGGCTTAATCCTACTATGAAACAGAGGTCCCTTCCCTGTTAACGTAAACATTTATTCGGTGAGTCAACGCATAATTAGGACATCGTTCCAATGCTTAATAAAATTTACTCTAACACATGTAATGATTATTGTTTCTTAACAAATCAAGGAGATTGTATCTGTCGATATTATAAAATAGTGTTTTCGTCATTTATTTAGTGAATCGACGTGTAAACTTGGCTTCACAACTAGTGACCATTCTAGTAGTCTGGAAGGATGTGCGAAAGAGCGACATGTGTGACAAAATTTTTGTTCCTTCTTTTTTACACCTCTGTATGTGTTATCCCTATGCACATATCACCTTTTGGAATGCAAATTAATGGATATTAAAAACCTAATTAAGGGTTAATGCTATGATTAACATATATATTTTTAGATCTTAATGGCAAGAACTATTGAAATCATAAGTGTTCATAGCATAGTAATAGTAAGATCGTTATATATTTAGATCTTATATGAATTTAAGCATATTGAATTTTGTTAGTGGTTCTCATTTGTTAGTTCTTGTTTATTCATGCTACATATTTTTCACGTTTTTTCGTTGTTTACTATAAGAACAAATTGTAACATGTTCCTCTTGTCTAAGGGTTTCACAGGTCATAATGAACAAGGAAACACAAACCGATGAAATATGGGCCCTTGTTCAAAATCTAGGAACGAAATGGAGTATGAAGTTTTTAACATTCTTGTTTCAACATTGCAGAAAGCAACATGGCACAATATACATCACTCAGTAAACCTGTAATCTTTACAATATCAAGAGCCAAAGTTTAGTACACGTAATGGAATGAAGTGGCAATTCCTATTGACATCTCTAAAAAAATCATAACTTATAGATGCACTCTTTATGGAAAGATAATTTATAGAATTGTTTGTCTTGTCTGCTTAAGTATTGTATTGTTGCGAACAAGGGAAATGAAGACGCTGAGAGACCTCTATAATGCAATACAAAAAGAGGCAATTGATTTTGATTATATTTTGTTCAATGTTTAAAAATAGTAGCCATTAAAGGTAAAAAATTAGAGAATGGGGTTAAAACAACTCTGAGATTTATTGGGAAAAATACGTAAATATGTGTAAAGGACTCAATTTGAAATTTGTGTTAAGTTAGGTTATGTGCATATGAAGAGAGATTCCTGAAGCAGTGTAATAATGATGATAGCTTCATGAATATTGCCTTAGAATCCATGTGGGTAGATTTTTATTTGCTACACTAGTTACTTAGATATAATCACATTGAATATAGTGAAGCATTAACTGTGATTTGTCCATATTTCATGAATTATGGCCTTTGTTTTGATTGCATGTAATCTAGTTACTATTTACTAATTTTGTTATTTGTATTTATGTAAATATTGAAATTTGTAATGATTATAGAAATATAATAATTATGAATTAATTCTGTTTTTGTTGTTGTAATTGTTTCCATAAATATTCAAAGAAATGCAACTAGTAGAACACGTAAATTTATCATGCATATTCAGCCTTGGAAATAGAAAACTAATAAAGCAAGTTCAATAATCTTATTTTCTTTTGGAGAATTGAAAGGAATGTTGAAAAGAATGAATGAATGCATAAATAGTTTTTAAAAAATCTTATTTGGTATCCTAAAAAAAATTATTTAATAAAAAAAAAAAATTATTAAATTATATTATTAAATTTTGGAATACCTAAAACATCTAAATGATATATGCTTGAGGAATATGTTATTATGTTTCTTCCAAAGTTCCGCATATCCGCACTCCACAAATTGCAATGTGAGGCATAGCCATTTCATTATTAAAATAATGTGACCACAATTACAGAAGTAGATATCATAGGAGACAGCAAAAGGAGCATAAAACAAGAAAGAATTAGAGAAATAAGAAAATTAAATTATGGAAATATATTGCAATTAGGGGAATAGATTTTGGGAAAAATCCAAAACATATAAATGATATGTGTGGAGTGTTGAGGAAGCTTTTATTGTGTTTCCTCCGTAGTCCCAGATCTTCGCACTCCGCAAATTGCAATGTGAGGCATAACCATTTCATTATTAATATAATGTGAGTAGAGTTACAAAAGTAGATATTGCAGGAAACATGACGAAAGGAACATAAAACATGCAAGAAAAAAATAAATGCGCAAATTATAATTGGGAAATATTTTATGGTTTGCGGAAATATGGAGAAAATATTTTTTTACACTCGATGCAGGGGAATGACCAAATCAGTGGTGATACAAATTGACATAGGGTATATCCAAAAAATAAAAAATAGGTATATAGATTCATGATACCAATGGGAATTAAACATTATTTATTCGAAAAGTCTAATAATATGATATCATGGTGTTCATGAGAGGGCATGTCAGGAAATATGCACCAACTCTTTCCGGATTCCCAACTTGATAACAAGGTAAGGTGGAATGCTTGCTTTGGTTTCATTTCATCGACGTTGTTGTTTGCTTTTTTTTAATTGGGTCGTTTTACTATTTATTATTATTATTGGGTGTTATAACGATTTACGTATTTCTTTTTTTTCTAAGTGGTTTCTTGGGGGTTCTGTAACTTTTCTTTTATAGTATGTGACTATTTACTTAGATAATTTCTCTTGGGAATACATTTTCATTCATTGGAGTTCCAGACTAGGCGGGTTGTTGTTGCTCTCGACTGGGTTGGTATTGTGTTTAACATAAAATGTTTTGTTAGTTTATCCCATCCATAGTATGATTGTATTCGAGCTTTTTTGTTTTCTGGTGAAATACAAGTCGCCACATGAACGAAGCAGAGTAAGGCACGGAGTTGGTAAATGAGGAGAGTCAATCCAACGTCACCTAGAGAGAATTAGTCAAGGGGAGGCTTTAGATCCCAACCCTGTCAATAAACCTAATTTTAACGACCTTACATCTAATAAAAAAACTTGGCAATCAACTTGAATATCTCAAGATGGTTTTAAAACAACTCGTAAGAGACAGACATGAAGACTAAAATAAGATCATCTCATTCATGAATGATCTCCAATGCAACTAGTGGAAAAGGCAAGACATATTAGCAAATCTGCAAAGGGGTCAAGTTGCCTACAAGAAAAACTAGATTGATTTGAAAGTAGATTGGCTCATGGATAAACATGTACACTATGAGTTTCAATCTCCATCATCACTAGGTTTAGTACTAGATAATCTTGTTCAATAACTACCCTTCATAGTTAATAACTCTTGGTTATGTACTAATCTTGAAAGTTTTTGGATCTATGTTTATTTTCATTTTTTGGCACTGAATCAATTTTTCACAATAACAATGTAAACTTTGAAACGGGAACTTATACGATTATTCATTTCCTAGAGGTAGCAAAAGAGTGACCAAATTTTAAAAAGTGGTGATGCAGAATATACATATTTTTTTTAGTATAGTTTTTGACACTTTAAATTTTTTTATGTACATTAGTTTTAGAATGTTAGTGATTTGCATGCTGATTTTAAAAAGTGTTGATTCTGCATCATGCCCTTTTTTTAAAAGACCTATTTTTTTACTTTAAATTTTCAAATATTAAATGTGAATAATTATTTTTAAATTAACGATTTTCAAGTGGTCTTCTTCTTCATATTTCTTGTTTTTTTTTTTATTTTTTTTTTTTGTATTGGGTTTTTTTTTTGCATAGTTAAAGAAAAGTCGATATTTTTAAAGTTTCGATATTCTACATATTTTATATTCATTAATTAATTTTTCAATGCACATCAAATAATTGTCTCTAAAAAACAATAATTTTTAACAATTGACATAAAAATAACCATTTTTAACATAAACATAACTAAAAAATTACACATTTTGATAATTTTTTTACTAGAAATCACAATTTTTATAGGAAAATTTTAACAAAAAAATGGTTAAACAATAGTTTTGTTTATGAATTTCATGTCACCAAATAATAATAGTCACTGTTTTTTCAAAAAATAATGATTCACATAAAAATTAAAATGAAAATCACATAATACAAATATTGAACACATAAAAGCATTAATTGAATGCTTATTCTTCTCATAAAATGTCAAGTCAAAAACATTACAAGTATAACTAGTTAATAGTTAGAAAAAATGAGATTATTTCCAAGCATAACTTAAATTTAATCAACAATATCACGTAATCCAAACTCTTCACCCTCTAGAGTTTCATCATTGTCTTCTCCCACAATATTTTCTACTTCATTTTCCTCATTTTCCTCTTCTAATGGATCTATGATGTCTGTGAATCTCCCAATGTCTGCCTTTCCAATCATTCCATGTAATGGTGGTTAAGGTTCCTTTGCCTTTTTTTCCACACGTGTTTCACTAAAATCCCCTTTCTTCAACTCAATTTCTTGCATTACATCTGGAAGAAATTGAAGAGCATTAATTATTTGTTAAATAAATTTGCATTGTATTGGATCTTTTTCAATGGCAATGCAATTTCTTCCTTTGTGTAGGCAACATGCTTGTGTGTACCTAACTATCAAGCACAAAAGAAATAATGAAGTAAATTAGTATAATGACATATAAATTAAGAAAGAAGATATTGAAATTCAATTCTATATAATAAAACTCACCTGAGCTAGAAAACCAATCCAGAACCCAATCTCCTTCATTTGAACATATGTCTATAAGATAGTTAATCAATGACTGTGGTTTTTGATAACTGTTAACTATCTTTCCTTTTTCTTCTTTGTTTTCATATGTTGGTTTTTTCACAATAGCATCATAAACCAGTACTTGGCTATGACTCTTTCCATCTACCCGATTAAAAATCATAGACATATAGCTATCATCTTTTGCCCAACTATCAATATGGATGAACTCACAATCATTTATAAATGGTCGATCTTCATGGTTAAGAAGATTTGACTTTTGCCTATAAGATGAAATAGTAAAAGTTCAATTAACTTGTACATAAATTAATTTTTTAACATTAATCAAACATACATTTTCAACATCTTACCATGTAAGTTGCATCCTTGAGTTTGTTTTCCCCTTGAAGCTTGACAATAACATTGTCAATTGTGTGTCTGAATGAAATGTCACAAATCTCCATAATGGTGATGATATGACTTCTACAAATCCTGCAACCACTTTAGTAAGAGCTTGATAAGTATAAGGGTCATTATCATAGTCAATGTTTGGGGGATTGAAACCATGGGGAATATTTGCAATAACTGGGGACTAATACCTTTTAGGTATGAGTTTAGCAATGTCTTCACAGACGCCTTGTATTACTTGATATTGAATAGTGTCAATCCCATTCCATATTAAATGAGTAAGAGTTGGATCAAGTTCAACATTCTTAAGACGTTGCTTCTTCAGTGTTTCGATCTTAATTTTTCAGTAAAGGTTCTGAAACTATCTAGTGATCCATTTTCATCCTTCCTCATCTTTAATAAAATAAACAAATATATGTATAAGTTATAAAATAAAAATAGTATACATATGAATAAAAATGAATGTATAAATCAACATACCTTTTTAAATGCAAGATAAAAATCTTTTAGTGTTGATGTAGAACTTGAATCTGGACAGTATACAACATCATCCCAACTATCTTCATTCAACAATTTAACCATTTGTTCTTGCATTTTCATGTAAACTTTGTGACTGAATAGATAAAGTAAAAAAGTTAATATAATAATATGTATAACAAATACTACCAAGAACAATATGGTATATTTAAAAGAAAATTATAATCTAGAAATAAATAAAAATAATTCAACAAAATTAGTTTTCAAATTCTTCATACATTTCCTCCAATGATAATTCCCCTGACCTTATACGACATAATATTATTTTGACAAGTTTTTCATCATTCACTCCTCGCATTGCTCTCCAAGGTGTGATAGTCATATCTTTTGGAAGCTGCTTCATTTAAGGACCTGATTTACTGTTGCTACATATCAATGGTTTAGACCTTTTGACCTTCTGGCTTCTAATGCCAATGTTCTCCCACATGCTAAAAATCTCATTAATCAATTCCCATATCTCTCCAGTTCTAAATGCCAAATGGAAAATGTTATCAATACCTCTGAATATATGAGTATTTACTATGCTGCCTTTTGAATTGATTTTCTCGTCAATTTGATAGCCAATTTCCATACAACATTCCTTTCAGAAATCTACAGTAACATTTATCTTATCCCCACCACATTTTTCTTCAAATTCACTATGGATAAATCTAACCCTTTGGATGAAATTCGTAGACATCCTATATTCATTATTTGAATAATGTTCCCATGCCATTTACTTTGCTTCTGTATCTGATAAACTAGCATAAATGATATGTTTCATTGTTTCAAAACGTGGGTTATTGGGATATTCCTCCATTAATTGCCTTTGACCTTCTACAAAATAGTTCCCCCCCAAGCACATAATAATTGTATTCAACATTTTGACTTATCAAATGTTTTTTTGTTGGGAACTTGAATTGGATGCACATAATTAACCACATGAGCATATGGATTGTACCTCATCAATGTTTTCAAGTTGTGATCATGAAGGTGGTGTCGCTTTCTGATTTGATATTTTCATTGTCCTTAACTTGCCTTATAGATTTGTCTCATATTAAGCTAAAATGTATGACCATCCTCAATTAAGTTTCTCTTTTTCAAGTCTTATCAAATGGCATTTTGTTTTGTTTCAATAATGCCATCCTCTAAATCAGCTCCTGGTGTAATGATTTCACTGCTTTCTTTTGAAGTTTCACTAGGATCTTCATTGTTGGTAATGACTACTTGAGAATGTTCAACTTTGCTTTTCTTCCTCCTAACATTCTCATCATTAACTAGAACAGAGACATTCCTGGGCATTGTTACTTTTGGTATTTTATGGGTCTTCTCCTTTCTAACATCAGTTCCAATGTCATCCTCAGTAACAGAAACATATTCTTCAGTGTCAGTTTCAACTTCCTCATCTTCAAAAGTAACTTGTCTACCTTTGCTAGATTTATCCACTAGAGGCATTTTTTTTCTGATCCCTTGGATGTAGTTTTGTAGCATCTTGAATTACTACTTTTTGCTTGTTTGCCATATCTTCTTCTGACCCTAAGTAGAAACTATTGACAACACTCATAATATCTTGCTCTATGAAATGAATGCCTCCCAACATAATTGAAAGACTTTCAACAAAATTTTGTTAAACAAAATATCATATATCAATTAAAACTAAGTTATAAAAATATAATGAGATAATTACAATAACGCAAAACACAAATATAAATTTAAATACTTGCGATTTCTTGTGCAATCTCATTTACGATTTCTTTAGACAACTTTGTATATACCTCTCTCGTTTCATACAATGAATATGATAACTGATATATATTCTTGTCATGTGACTTGGGCAGTTTTGTAAGTATATAAACAACTTCAGTGTCTGGTATCAAATATATGTATATGACCTTTCCCGACACCTCATAAATTCCACTATCATTAGGGATATCAACATATAGATATATCCACACATCTCCGCCTTCTCTTTCTTTCACATACCATACATTTTCTGGAAGTTTCACTTCTTTTGATTTCTTCTAGTATGAAATCGTCTTCTTATCGTTTGAGGCACTTGATAGATTTGTAGCTATCAGCTCAGGTTTTGTTCATTCAACAGTGCTTTTTGAGGATCCACCTTTAATTTTAACAGTCTTTGGTCCAAAAATATTCACAGAAATCTTCTTTGATGCCATTTTCCTGCAAAAAAATACACATGTATATAAATCAGTAAATTACAAAAAAATAATAGCTTAAATAATAAACAAAACGATCAATGATAAATAATTTTGTAAAACAAAAACAAAAAAAAAAACAAATAAGAAATTATAAAAATACAGCCCCCTTCCGCCCCACCTCGGTGGCCCACCAACCCACCAACCTGGTCGATGGTTGGGCCATCGGGATGGGGCAAGGGGGTTGGCCACCAACCCTCCCATCCCACCCTAATGGCCCAATGGTCGACTGGGGTAGCAGACCGATTATCGTCGGGGTGGTGTGGGAGGGCTACCGCCCAGCCCCTCGCCCCTTCCCCACGAGCCCCTTGGGCCATCGACGAGCACGATCAGGCCCACCACACCCACTATAGATGAAGTGGGTAGATCTATCTCATCTGAATTTTTAATTTCTAAAAAAAAAAAAAAATCATTAAACCTATTGAATTTTAAACTTGCACACAACAAAAGGGAAACTAACCTTTCAAATGTGATAATCTTCTGTTGAATATGTTGTTGATAACAATGTCGATGCTCCACAAATTCGCTTCAAGTCTTGTAACGAACCTCAAAAAACCTTGATGTGATGTGAGGAATAATGATAATGAAATTTATGTTATAGCGGAAATTACATAATTGTTTTACCGCATGGTTGATGTGGGACTAATTTGTTTTTATAAAAACTTAACATGTAAATTTTGTTATGGTGATATAGGGAAATATGATAAAACAAACATTACGGAATTATTTTACTGCACGGTGAATGTGGAATTAATTTGTTTTTATAAAGACTTTAACATATAATTCTTGTTATGGCGATATAGTAAATTATGATAAAGCGAACATTACAGAATTGTTTTACCACACGGTGAATGTGGGATTAATTTGTTTTAGAAGATATAATAAAAATTAAGAAAAAAAAAAAAAAAACAACAACAACAACATTCAATTCTCCAGTAAATATTATATAGTTTAAGAAAAAATTAATTTAGGTAGAAGATTTAGTTTACAATTTTAATTTAAAGATTTAGTTTAAAATATTTATTTCATAAGAAAATTTTAGTTAAAAATTTTCAATAAATTGTGGAAGAAAATTATGGAGGAAAATACATGAAACGAAATTTTTGGAGGGAAAAATTTCAGCGAAAATTTTTGGAGGGAGATTTTCATTCTTTAAACTATATATTATCATTAGGAGAGAGTGCATTTATATCATTCAATCTCTTCTGTTTGAAAGGCATGGATTCTTCTGATAGTGAAGTTTCACTTTGTGAAGCATCAACATCTTTGTCGCGTAACAACTCTATTCATATTGATGAATATAATGGAAATTCTTCCACTATGAATATAGAGTCAAAGCTTCCACTTAGTCCTAATCCTAAGGACTATGAGAGCAGCCCTGATGAAAAACATGATGAATAGTTTCAAATAAATAAAGAGTCACGGTTTCCACTTAGTCCTAATCCTATGGACTATGAGAGAAGAAGTGATGAAGAGCATGATGAAGATTTTCAAATAGATAAAGAGTCGTGGTTTCCACTTAGTCCTAATCCTATGGACTATGAGAGCGGCAGTGATGAAGAGCATGATGAATAATTTCAAATGAATAGAGTGTCACGGTGTCCAATTACTCCTAATCCTATGGACTATGAGAGCAGTAATGATGAAGAGCATGATAAAGAATTTCAAATGAATAGAGTGTCACAGTGTCCACTTAGTCCTATCCTATGGACTATGAGAGCAGTAGTGAAGAATAGCATGATGAAGAATTTCAAATGAATAGAGTGTCACAGTGTCCATTTAGTCCTAATCTTATGGACTATGAGAGCAGCAGTGATGAAGAACATGATGCATCATTTCAAATGAATAGACTGTCATGGTGTCCACATAGTCCTAATCCTATGGACTATGAGAGCAACAGTGATGAAGAGCATGATGAAGATTTTCAAATAAATAAAGGGTCATGGTTTCCACTTAGTCCTAATCCCATGGACTATGAGAGCAGCAGTTATGAAGGCCAGGGTGAAGAATTTCCAATAAATCAAGAGTCACATTTTCCACCTAGTCCTAATCCTATGATGAGAGTAGTAGTGACGAAGGACAGGATGAAGCTCTTAGTTCTAATCCTAAGGACTATGAGAGGATCATTGACAAAGGGCAAGATAAAGAATTTTTAGTAAGTAAAGAGTCACATTTTTTACGTAGTCCTAATCCTATGGACTATGAGAGCAGCACTGACAATGCACATGATGAAGAATATCCAATAAACATTGAGTCAAATTTTCCATTTAGTCCTAATTCTAAGGATATGAAAGTAGCATTGAAGAAGGGAAAGATGAATAATATCCTCCAAGTTAGTATCTCAAAAGCACATATGATCATAGTGAGGATAACATTCCTCATAATGATGATGAAAATTCTTATACAAATGATGATCCAATGATGGAGATGTTGCTAGGAAATATTGTATCGAGGAGTAGGAGCAAACCTTTTCGTATCAATCCAAGATGTTCTAGTTATACAAGGGGTAGAGCAGAATATCTGACAAGAAGAAGTTCTATCAATGCCCTCATTTCAAGTGATTGTTGTCAAAAATATTTCTTGAAACATATGGATTCGAATTTTGCATTAGATAAAAGGAAGAGATATTTGTCAATGAATAAAAGCATGCAAAATTCATATTTAGTGGGGTGCATGCAATCTACATTGTCAGGTTATGATTATCATATTGAGTCTTTATTATCTGTAGAAAGGCTTTCAAAATGTTTCATTCAATAGGTAATTTTCATCTGTCAAGAATCCAAGAAAATTTGGAAAAGGATCCCAAATTTTATTCAGAAGTACGTCATAAATGACAGTTTGGGCCATTATCAAATACTGTAATGTCATGTATGAAATATTTCTTTTCAAAGCATGGAGAGTGTATTCCAAATAGAGAGACAATACATCTTCCATATAATTTCTCAATACGAGAAATCTACAACTTATACAAAGGATATGCAGAAGATGTTGAGGGACATGGTCGATTTATTACATATCAATATTTTGTGAAGATGTGGAAGAAAGAATTCAACAATGTCTGTATTCCTAAGAAGACAAGGATGGGGATTTGCAGCACATATGCTTATCTTAAATCAAAAAGGGATAAATGTGAAGGGTTAGAAAGAGGTAAGCATTCATAACCTTAACTTTTAAAATTGTATAGTCATCAACTATGAAAATGTATTTCTTAATGACTTTATTTTATGTTGTGTAGATTCCATTGTCAAAGCACTTCAAGGGCATCGCGAACAACAAACAAGTGAAAGGAAAAACTTTTACAAGCATCGAAAGAAATGTTATGATAATCCAAATAAATATTTGGGTTTGATAATTGATGGTATGGACCATAAGAAAACACTTCTACCACATTTTGTTCGCATACCCAAAAATTTATAGCAGGAAAATTTTATTTAGTATCACTTGGTCAGTTGTATGGTCTTCAATGGGAAAATGTTGCCAAGGGTATACTTCACAGCTCCAAATATTCATAATGATGCAAATATGAAAATAACCATAATTCATGATGTGCTTTCTCATTGGTCTAGTAACCTTCCTAAAGTTTTGTATCTACAAATGGACAACACTACTTGTGAAAACAAAAATCAGATTTTTTTTGGATATCTAAACATGCTTGTTCAATTGAGAATTTTTCAAAAGGTAAAGGTTGGTTTCCTTCTCGTTGGGCACACTCATGACCATATTGATCAGATTTTCAATATTTTTTCAATCACATTGAGGAGGAAGGAAGTTGGGAGCTTGCCACCATTAATTGAATGTATTAAGAAATCATACATGCGAGAGCCTACTTTCGATGTGTTGGAAGAAACTGTTGACATGCGAAGGTTTATTCTGGGATCTCATGGTGAGGAGAAATGCATTGAACAACTTAATGGCATTAGCTTCCAACATCAATTTCGTATCAAAAAAGTTGATGGGAAAACACTAATGGGGCAAGAAATATTCAACTACCGCAGAATGGGAACCATCATCAAGTTTGGCATTTTTGAAGTTCATTCCAGATCATCCAATATTTGCATCAAATATATTGTTATTACAATAAATTATTGAAGTTCATAATGCATGTAGACAGAATAGAGATATAAATTATTATTATTGCCTAGAATAAATTAAAAAATGTATTAGACATGCATATGAGTACTTTGATATTGTTGATTCAGTTTGGTGGGAGTATTTTTTCAATAATCAAAGTGATTTCATTTCAAGAACAACAAATGAAGATATACCTTTGAAAAATCCATTTATTTGGCCACAAAATGTGTCAACTGAACATGAGGAAAGAAATATTGTTGAACAACAACAATCTCAAGGTATTGTAAATTCTTCACAGGCAGAGGAAAGAGAAATGTATATGGTTCCAGAGGATCTTGTGCACAACATGAAGCCATGGAAGACCTTTACAGGGGTTCAGTACAGCATATTAAGGAGGGTTGCATGATCGCAGTGCTAACAGATGAAGATCTCAATGGCTATCCATTCTGGGTTACTAAGGTTATAAAGTTCATTACAGAAAATGAAGATGTTGCAAGTGTTGAAGTACATTGGTATGCCAAAAATACACACTCATTCAATGGTGTGTATAAGCCAGAGATGGTAGTCGATAAAAAAATTGGCGAAAAGAGAGAAAGAAAGGGTACAAATATAAATCATCGCCGCACAGACCTCTTAAAATTGGAGGATGATGACATATTTGTTTATGACTTCAATTTAACAAAGAGAGGAACTCTTCACTTGAAGAAGATAAATGTTTTGAAGAGGTTGTTACCAGAAGGAACAGTGTTGAGATGGGAGTCTGTTGAAACCAGTCATAGATCCAGAATAATTTTAAAACCTGAAATGGTGGGCATGCATGTGGACTCATATGGGGCACTAGTTGATGAAAGAGAAAAATATGGAACATGAGGCAAAATACTTGCACACAACAAAAGGGTCAAGGGATCTCTTCTTGAATGGTTCATGAGGCACAATACTTGCTAAGGTTTTGCAAATGGGGTAGCAAGCTAAGTGGGCTTGATTGTGGGGAAAAACTCCACAGTTAAGCGCGCTTGAGCCAGAGGAGTTCTGGGATGGGTTGCCTCCTGGGAAGTCCTGGTTACCGGGTGCAGGCCTCGGAAGTGATGATTGATGCTATGTGATTCGTTCTCCACATTTCACTAGTTTCAATCCCACTTCTTCACGCCTGTGAGCATCACCCGATGCAATGAGTGCTAAGTGAACTATTCAAAAATCATGAGAAATTAGTCAGTTACGACTACCTCTCATGGAAATGGTCATACGTTTGAATGACTTACTTAACGCAGTTGAATCCCAAAATGATATCTAATATGGAACATCTTCATCTGCATCCAGCCATTCATCTGAAAATGTGAATTCTGATGGTGTGCAAGAAAATATGAGTGGTTTTGAATAATTGTCTACGACAGTTTATATAACTGATGTTTGCATCGTATCTTGAAATAAAAATTTTGATTTCCATATGGTGTTAAATGAAGTTATGAGTCATTTTTATGTTTGTTGGATTATATGTTTTAATTATGATGATTTTTATTGTTTAGAATATCTACAATGCAACAATAACCTAGAGATATAATGTATGTTTCATTCAATCTACAAGTAATGACATTTTGATTAATTTAGTCATGTAATTTGTTCATAATGTCATGGTTTTTTAATTTTATGGTTGAAATTTTCCAGATTTTTTTGTATCTTTAATGTTATGGTTGAAAACAATTAGAATTTTAGTGATATTTAGTGTCATGTTATTATATGTTCAACAACATGGATGAAAACTGATAGAATTTGAATGCATTTCAGATCCTATTATTTTATCTTTATCATCATTACTAAAAAATGTTGAAATTATACCTAGGAAAGAAAAAAGTTATTCTACCAAAAACATTAGTGTGTTTTTTCCTCAAAAACATCTATGTTTTCCACACAAAAAATCGGTTTTACTACCATTTTTTTTAAATGTTGAAACTTGACCCTAAAAAAAATCATCGTTCCAACATACACACTTCATTTTTAGCATTGTTTTTCATGTTTTTTTTGGCCTGGCCAAAGTTCCCATTTTGAGTTTATAATTCTCGTTTCAAAGTTTACAATGTTCAATTTATAATGTATTTTTTGGTAATTATCTATTGGCCAATAAATTTGGTAAGAGTGAGGTCGGTAATATTTTCTCAATTTGCTCTCGACAGTGTAATGTTTTTTTGTATAAACTAATCAAGGGGACAATGTGAATGGTTTTTTACTATAAATTTTGAAAGATGTTATATGTTTCAATTATTTAAAGTTATGTAGAGTACGAAGGTGCGGAATAATATTTAATTGTGCTTCTTCCATACCTGTGCACAACCACACCTTCACACTCAGATCCATCCACAAAGAAATGTTTCCAGAGCTCATTTGCATCCTAATATTAAATAAGCTCTCCCACCCTTATTTTGAAGGTACGAACTTAATTCGCAAATGCTTATCACACTTAGTATTTGAGAAGCTCAAATAAAATGAGCAACAATTAATAACTCACCCTTAAAATTTCCATGTTCCAATCTTAATAAGCGAAAAACGTTAAGTATTAATTGATTAATGTATTTTGTTGTATAGAGGGAGGTATCACACAATATAGCAAAGGGACTAGGAGTGGCACCTAAGGGACAACTATTAGACCAAATGGAAACAACGAGACAAGGACCCACTACCACCTCAATCAATGTCCCTTGCTCTTTACATACTTTCACCGATGGGAGGAGTCTTGGTATGAAGGAAACCACTAGAATGATTAAGGAAATGACTAGATATGAGGTGATTTTCAAAGCCCATTCAAGGAAGAGGGTCAGATAATGGCTTACTTGCTTCAAAATAAATAGAAAAACTCTCCAATAAAGGATTCTTGGTAGGAGGCTCAGACCTAGGTGGAAGGAATAATCAATATGGTATATATGCCTAGATCAAGAATTCCTAAAGAAGGAAAAGGACCTCTCTAAGGGTTTTGTGAGATGGTTATCATATAATGATAGAGATCACAAGATAGACCTACGGGTTCCCAAACTAGGCTTAGGGTTTCAAATATCAACGGGGAATAGGGTGCCTTAAGACAAGCAAGGGTAAGATAGGTCAATGAATGGTTAACTTCCAATTACTTTTCAAGTATATTTGACCTATGGAAAGACACAAACCAAAGAAACCTAGGGTTGGATATGATGTTGGATCTAGGGCTAATTGGGATATCTCCAAATCTAGCAATTGGAATTTGCCCAAATTTTGAGGAGACCGGGAGAAGACCTCAATGCAATAGTGGTCCAACTCGCTCTTCAAATGGGCTAGCCTAATGCATTTTACACTAGACCCTAGGAGATTATTAGGTTTAGGGCAAAAAAAGGAGAGAAAGGTAAAAAGGTTTAAAGGGTGATCACCAAGGATTCCAAGACCCAGTGCCTTACAATTGGGAAGAATGGAGTCAGGAATTATGTTGAATTCAAAATTTCACTTAATTAAGGAGACCCAAGAAACTTTGTTAGCCCTAATGATGCAAAGACTAACTAGTATAGATATTTATACTTCACTTAATGTTTGATGGAGTTTCAAGGCAATGAAATGTGCAGTTAGGCCTCTAGTTCATTCAATTAATCTTTAACATGTAATGCATGCAATACTTCAAATCCTAGTGTCTTCAAAAATTCACACTTCAATTAGGGAACAATAATACTTGAAAAGAACTCCATACATTAATCATGTAGCATTTTAAAGAAAATAGCATGAAAATAACACCTATAAGAGAAAGTGAATATAACCATCCATCAAGGCATCAAAGAGAAGCTCCAAAATAAGATAGTGAATTTTCAAAACATCAAATTTGTCCTTCAATTGCAGGTCTAAGTTTTTTTCACAAGATAAATCGAAATCCAAGTGATGATGAAAAGTAAAAATGAGGTCTCATTAATTTATATGAGCCTCTCACAAAGTCGAATGGTCTAAAGTTTCTTGGTAAACCCCTAAAAATGACTCTAATGTACAAAATAATGATAGAATTGGTGACAAGCCCACCAAATACCCCAATATTATGCAACAAATGACGCTAAAATAATACAAAAATGGTGAAAATGGGCCATTGGAAGGCTTAGACAAGTTCCCCACGTGTCAAATTGAGGAGGAGGGCTTTCATGATGATGACCATGGGATTGGCCCCTTGGTTTCCATGCAAAACATATGTGGTGCTCCCAAGTGGTTGTTTGGGAAAAATGAATGGTATCATGGCTCTCCAACTGGATCAACATGTCAATAATCCATCCATAAAGGCCAGAATGATGATATAAGCCCTCCCATGTCTCGCTAGGTGAGATAAAACCCCATATGGGCCTTGAATCATGTGCCAAATTTATAGTGTAAGTATGTGGCCGACTAGGCAATGTGGTCCAAGAGAATAATAATGTATGCATGAATGGGTATGAGTAGTACTAAAGGATACCATGGTGTAGCAATCAATTCTATGTTGTGGTGGAAGCCCATGTCTCTCAACACTCACCCTACAAGTTTCATCATGACCCTTTGGAGGGCTTGGATCTGGTATAGAGAGGACAAACTCAAGGAGAAGGCCCACCTGCAATCTTGTATAATATCCAATGTGTCTCCTCGCCTTCTAGTACAACAATTCATTGGTGCAATTGAGTAAATCAACTTAGAAATAAGGGAACCAAGTGGACACTTCATAGTGGCATGCCCTTCCATATCGGACTTTAGAATGTACATGTGTCTCTACGTTAATGAAGGAAATTAATAAATGACCCTATTATGTGGTTTCAACCTTTAAGGAAGTGAAATTTTCATGATACATCCATCATATGGCAGGTGTCATATAAAATAGTGATGGTACAAAGTGGGGTAGGAAGGAAGGCTCCAAGCCACATGCCATGGTATAAGGGTATCTATAATGAGGGAAGCCAACACATGGGTGTGTAGATGTAGGAGAGAGAAATGTGGTACATGTGTTATCCTGACCTTTGTGTTTCCACCCTTCTTCATATGCCTTTATCCTTTTATTGAATTTTCTTTTTATAACTACTCTAGGCTTTAAGGACTGAGAGCATGATGTGAGTGATATAATAGTAAATACGTCGTTAAGGATGGGTAGTTCATAACCCACCAAGGGTTTAGAAAATCATGGATTCCTTAATGATGTAGGGGGTCATATAGGGACCCTAGGAACCAGGGCAATGGCCATAATGATAAGGGGTAGAGCTCATGTTTGGTTTTTTCCCACATGTTAAATTTTATGTCTCGACCATTTTTTGCATTTTATTGTACATTTCCTATTGTAAGTGGACAAAATATGATTTCAACTTTGTTTTTATCTACATCAACCTCTGGGGCATTGTCCGAAGCTAGAAACAAAGTTTATACAAGGGGAGGGGGAGGTTAATGCCTTGTAGACCCAATGGAAAAATGGGGACCCATATGGGAAACACTTGGAAAGGGGTTATAATGAGTGGAGAGGAGTGATGTATGTGGTATTGGGAAGCAGGACCATGCAGACAAAATCAGGGTTTTCCATGTAGTGACACTCCTAAAGCTAGTAGCCAATAGGGGAGATCCCACATGACTAGGATACAAAGCTAAATACCAAGTTGGAAAAGGGAACAAGAGTCTGGACCAAGCCCATTCTTTTTGTTGAATCCCCCCACTAATCCGTGTTCAGATGTGTCTATGATAAGTAAGCAAAAATACCCAATTACATAATGAAAATCCATATCTTCGAGGTTGGAAGGCCCACCTTCAAACATATGATCATAATAGATGGGCAAGGGCACATAATGGTTGGGTCAGGTGCGGAGAATGGCGGCACATCAAGCTATCTAGTGGAAGCAAGGGGCTGCTGGTTGTTGGTTGAAGACAAATCTACGAGAAAAATTCTCTTATGGGTGTCATCCACTAGGGTCAAGAGGGTGGCAGGTGGGTGAATGAAAGGACCATGCACTACAGATCATAGATGAGGATGGAAAAGAAGAATGGAATGCACACATCTCCTTATGTTGAAAATGGCAACAAGAAATGCTAAAAATAGAAATGCTATAAATAGCATCTCAGGTACCAATGTTGGATATAGCAACAAGGAATGAAAAATGGAAATGCTAAAAATAGCATTGCTATAAATAGTATTTCGAGATAGATTCCAATTTTAGTTAGTCCCTGAACTAAAATTGAGAAGTAAAATTCGAATTTGATCTTAGCAGTTGTTTGTAAAATAATTAATTAATTCATCTTGAGTTAATTAGTTGTAGGAAATCAAACTTGAAGTCTATGTGAAGACATGCAACAGTTTCTCCATTGATTGAGGAAGTTATCCGTTGATTAAAGGAGATCGGGATGAGTTGTACTTTGAGTTGTAATTAGTTAGCTCAGTTAACTGAGTTAAGTCCAATTAGATTAGTTCCAATAGTTTGTGGAATTAATTGTAAGTTTAGTTAGTTAATTCATGCATGCATGTAATTGTTTCACTTCAGATAACTGAATATTCTCTCATAAATAACTCATGCATGTCAGTTCAGTCAAAGACCCAGTTGAGATCAGAGGAAGGGATAGTGTACTATCAGTTGGATGATTTTTCCTATGTAGGAAACTCATCCATGCAAAAAGGAATTATCTCCTTCAGTATTGCGTAGTTACTTCTAAGTTTAGTGAGTAGTGTGACAGGTGAATTCACACAGGTGGCAGTGTTGGACCCCAAGAGAAACTGCACAAGGAAATAGGAGGCTTGGAGGGCAAGAGGAGAAGGATTGTGAGAAGCCTTTGACTATCTATGAGCAACAGAGGGATCGTAATGAGAGAAGGATAGCTTATGAGCTAATTCTTTGTGTAATCTGGACTATTTTCCACTTGTATGTTGATAATACAGAGATCAGGGTTTTTAGCTGGGGCTTCCCCAGAGTATTCTTTTGTGTTCATGTGTGTATGATTTCTTCTTCTCTGTTATATGTGTTCTGATTGATCTAGCTCAAATTGATTAAGCTTCTGCAAAGTTTGATTTTAGAAGTAGATCTAGTATTTTTCTTTAGTATATTGCATTATCAGGTGATCTACAGTGAGAATTTCTACATGGTATCATAGCAAAGGTGATCAAAGCGAAGAACAATATACAAAGAAGAGAGAAGTTTCAAGTTTCAAGTTCCTGATTATAGAATTTGAATTCTTATCACATCTCAAATTTCCCCAATGGCAGTCAATGGTTTAAGACTCGAGTATGCCCTTGATGGCAACTCAAATTATATAGCCTGGAAGGATCGCATGGAAGCAGTATTAGAGGACAACGGTCTAAAGGACTTCATTAATCAAGAAGTCCCCAAGCCGGCAGCAACTAATGCTATAGAATTGGCGGAATAGAAGAAATGTGTGGCTAGAATGAGGAGAATCCTTCTAGAGGGAGTTCGAGACCACATAGTCTCGAGTCTCCATGGGAAGGAGACATTGTTTTCAATGTGGAAAACATTGAAAGATCTATATCAGATAGCAGTGATCAGAGGAAGTTGGCACTGAAAGACAAGCTTTGGAAAATCAAGTGTGAAAAGGGTGACACAATCTCTACATATCTGAACAAGCTGATGATGACATGGTGAGTCTTGCTCTCCTCGATCTTCCTAAGAGCTGGCATAGCTACCAAGATTCAGTAAATGGAAGAGAGAAACTACCATATTGGGAATGACTTTGGTCAGATTTGATGGAGGAGGAGATAAGAATAAGCACCAGAGATGGTTCTTCATCCAAGGAGGATGAAGAAAAATGTGCCTTAGCGAGTAAGGTAAAGAAAGGGAAGGAGAAGGATTCTCATCCCAAATCGAGTTCTTCCCATGGTGGGAAGAGGTTTGACAAATCGAAAGTGTGATGCTTTCATTGTCATGAGGTAGGCCATTATGCAACAAATTGTCCACATAAGAAATCCAAGAAGGGATCCTTGGAAGGATCAAAAGGTGAGGCACTGGCCTCACAGTTCGAGTTGGATTTCACCTTCTTCGCATGCATGGTTTCATCCATGGTGGGATGTGGTTGGTTTCTTGACAGTGGAGCTTCATTCCACATGACCGACGATAAGAGTTTGTTCAGTACCTTGGAGGAGAAAGATCTCCAGATACTCATAACGATGGGTAATGATGAAAAGTATAGTGTCTCAGGAGTAGGCACATTTGTTTTTCAGAGGGAGCATGGAGCTCGCATTACCTTAACAGATGTGAAGTATGTTCCAGGACTGAAGAAAAACTTGGTATCGACCACAATGCTGGAAGACAAAGGCTATGATGTAGTCTTCAGTAAGGGAAAGGTTTTCCTTAGACACATCACCATGAGACAAGTGAAGCAGATCGGTTCATGAGTCAAGAACTTGTATGCTCTTGAGGTTCAAGATGCATGCAAAGCCTTAAGGAGCAAGGCAACTGTTGGAGACTTGGTGGTTGAGAGGGAGAGTACATTACCTCTCAACATGCAGCGTTAGAAGAAGTCGTAGACAATTGTGGAGG
>APFE030150123.1:80199-98228 GCA_000404065.3 Pinus taeda | reverse complement strand
AGGGTGGTAGGGGCCGATTCTGGAATCAGACCCTGCCACCCCAAGGCCTATTGGACCGTGAGGGTGGGCGGGCAAGCAGCTACGTGTAGCTCCCTCCAAACCCACCCCCACGGCCTAGTCGGCCAAGGGGTGGCAACGGCCGAAATCGGCCCCTGCTACCCCCAGGTTCGCTGGGCAACAAGGGTGGGCAAGGAGGAAGCTGCACACGAGAATCGGCCCCAGCCACCCCAGGGCCTGTTGGGCCGCGGGGGTGGGCAGGGGAGGGAGCTGCGCGTAGCTCTCTTCTAGCCCACCCCGCAACCCAAGCGTGGCAGGAATCATCTCCGTAAAGAAAAAAAAAGGCCCTGGGGTGGCAGGGTCTGATTCCGGGAATCGACCCCTGCCACCCATGGCCTTTTTTTTTTTCAATCGGGCCCTGGGATGGTAGGGGCCGATTCTCGGAATTGGCCCCTGCCACACCATGGCCCTTTTTTTAAATTGGGCCCGGGAATCGGCCCCTGCCACCCATAGCCTTCTTTTTTTTTAATCGGGCCCTAGGATGCAGGGGTTGATTCCCAGAATTGGCCCCTGCCACACCAAGGCATTTTTTTTTTTAAATCGAGCCCTAGGGTGGCAGGGGCCAATTCCCTGAATCGGCCACTGCCCCCCAAGTGTTTTTTTTTTTCGAAATTTATTTATTATTTTTATTTTTTTACAAAAATGGGTAGTGGATATATCAGATACTTGGCCTTAATGCCAAAAATCAGATTGCAAGAGGAGAGCCTAATTCCACAAGTACCGCACAACCTTGCAAGGCCGTGTTATTTATGCTTAGCTCATATCTCTTTTTAGTTGCTACTATGTGGACAATTTCAGAGATTTTCCCAAGTTTTTGGATACATACATATTGATTTAAGAATAAGCAATAAAACATAACAGCTCCCTAAATTAAGGAATTGGTTCCCATGTTTCCTGTCCACCTTTGAGCAAAGCTCCAGCCATAAGAAGGGCTACTTTTTTAGCTTCAATGTCCGCCTCCTTCTTATTAGCTCTCAACACGTGGTAGAAATTCAATTTCTGAAATGAGTCTCCAAGTTCTGTTATTCTGAAAATCAACCTTGCAAGCCTTAGGTCTGTTGGCTTAGCATGTGTCACCATAGTGTTAATGATAACCTAAGAATCCCCAATTATATTAGCCTCCCTGATGTTTAGCACTTTCAAAAGCTTGAGCCCTTGGAAAAGAGCCAAAGCCTTAGCTTGAATGCTAGAAGCATGCCCAGACCCCAGGCGAAACTGTGGATCCTTATGCCATCTAGATTCAATATTACACCTCTAGCGCCAGCTCCTCCAGGATTGCCCTTTACAGCGCCATCAAAAAATAGAGAGTGTCTCAGCTGATTCGTATTCCATTGTTGAAACTCTTTTGTTGTAACTCTTATATGCCAATCTTTGGGGAGGAAGATACTATTTACAATTTTTTGGAACTGAAGATCAAGAGAAGAGCCCCAATTTATATCTTGTTGGCTTAGGCTTAAATCGTCTTTATACTCTCTCAGGCACCCTTTTAGCTGGCATTTAATCTTAACTACCACGAACTTGGCATCCTGTTCATGATTTCTGAAGATCCTTTTATTTCTCTCAAGCCAAACCTGCCAACAGATAATTTTAGGGAGAATAGACCAAGCAGCTCTGATAGTTTTATTTTTTGGAGGGGGACCAAGATACCTTTGCAGCCATTTAGCAAAAATATTAGGAATGGAGGAAGGCAAAGTGATGCTAAAGCTCAAAGTTCCCAGCAGCTCGGTCCAAATATGCATTATGAAAGTGCATTCAAGCATCAGGTGAGTTACTCTTTCCTGGTTTTCCTTAAAAATGCTACACCTTGAAGGGCCATGGAAACCTCGCTTCTGAAGATTATCATCAGTCAAAATTTTGGAGTGGCATAGCAGCCAGTTGAAGAAGTCGATTTTAGGTAAGGAGGGATTATGTCATATCCCTTTCCATGGTTCTGGGTTCGTGGCCACATGAGGGCACTCACACAGCTTGGCGTAACCATGAGCTACTGTGTATCCACTAGCCTGTGCACCCCATCCTCTTGAATCACGATTTTGTGCCAGCGTTGGAGCCAAGCTCTGGAGCTTGGATAACAGGATCTCATGCTCCATAAACAATTATGGGGGCGTTTTAAGATTCTAGCCAGCCCAGCATGAATCCTTCCAGACGAAAATGTCCCACAAGGAACGCATTCATGTCTCGTTCATCCATCTGCGCAGCGATTGGAGTGAGCTATAGTCTCACAGCAGCTCATTATTCATTATCTTGTATGTCTAGAGATTGTTCCTTTTTCCATTACCGGGAATCCAGTAGGCATGAGCATTGATGAGAGTGCATGTTTTGATACAGAGCTTCAGAAAGGGCGTATTTGGATGCATCTAAGGATGATCTAGGCAACGGGAGTGCTGGCCTTTGAAATATTTTTTCCAAAGAGATAATTGCGCCCAGCTAGGGTTAGGAGCAATAATTCTCCAGATTAATTTAGCTCCCATTGCAATATTATGGATGCCAAGATTTTTTAAATTCAAGCCTCCTTCCAATAGAGGTTTGGAGATGGATTCCCGGTTGACTAGCGGAATCTTTTTCTTATTCTTCTTATCCCCCTTCCAAAAAAAAAATCGAGTGATCTCCTCCATTTTTCTAAGAATGCCAGTGGGAGCAAGAAGGACAGAAAACTAAAATAAGGGAAGGTTGTTAAGAACAGATTTTATGAGAACAGACTTACCAACAATGTTAATCCAGGAAAGGCCCCAGGCAAGCAATTTGTTCTTGAATTTCTCTAATTGGGGGAGCCAATCTCTGTAGGCTCTTTTGAGAAAAATAGGGAGGCCCAAGTACTTGAAGGAAGTCCAATTTGAGGAAGCTGCAAAGCCAAAGGTTCTAGAAATGGATTTGAGCAAGCTGGAAGTGGTGTTCCAGCAATAGATATGACATTTTCCATAGTTTAGACTACTTCCCAAGACCATACAAAACTCATCCAGAACTCCTTTAAATCTGGACGCCATGAGCACAGAAGCAGCTCCCAATAGCAAGGTGTCATCCGCAAAGAGGGCATGGTTTATGTTTTTAATGCCTCTTGCTATGCAGAGCCCAACAATTTCCTGATCCATAATTTTCTTGTCTAAATAAAAACTAAGGACTGAGGCTTGAAAAACAAATAGAAGTGGTGAGAGAGGGCACCCCTACCTGAAGCCTCTCGTGGCTTTGAAAAAATCAGCAGGTCTGCCATCTACTAATAGGGCAATCCAAGGCTCTGAAATGCAAGCCCGAATCTAGTTTATAAATTTCTCAGCAAATCCAATCTTATGTAAGACGTTCAGTAGAAAACTATGCCTAACTCGATCCAATGCATTTGCTAAATCAAGTTTGAGAACCATACCTTTTTCATTGCAACTCAGACTTGAGTGGATTGCCTCTTGGACGAGAATCAAATTGTCCACAATCTGTCTACCTTGAATGAAGCCTCCTTGGCTTTCCGGAATGATTTTGGGGAGGATGAGCTTCAATCTATTAGCGATAACTTTGGTAATCAATTTGTAACCAATATTACAAGGCAAAATTGGGAAAAAATTGTTGAAGGAGTTGGCTCCTTTCTCTTTAGGGATGAGAGCAAGAAAAGTGGAGTTCGTGTTGCCTCCGATTTTTTGGCAAACTTGGGACTTTAGAACCATTTTGTAAAGATCTTTTTCCACGATTGACTAGCAGATTTGGAGGAATCTGGCTGAGAATCCATCCGGCCTAGGGACTTTGTCTGGGTCCATGGCAAAGAGCACATCCTTGACTCATTCTTGGTGACTTTAGCTTTGAGGAGATGGTTCATTTCAGCAGTAATCAAGGAGGGGACCACATCCATCATATTAGAGTTTTGGTCCTGATTTATATCTTCACTATACAGACTTTTAAAATGAAAGGAGGCTGCTTTTTTGGTGTTTGTATTATCATTGTGGATGGTAGTGCCATCTTTGATTTCGGAGATGGAGTTGGTACATTTCCTTGCCTGAGCTTGTTTGTGAAAGAAGGAAGAGTTTGTGTCCCCTGCTTTAAGCCAAAGGCTACGTGACTTAAGCCTCCAATATTCTTCCTCAGCTAGACAAGCCTAGTAATAGTTTTGTTGGAGCTAGGCTTCTTTATCTAGAATCCCTTTTGTTATGTCAACTTTTTCAGCATGGAGATGCTGAATTTCTAGTGTGTGTTGAATTTTTTTCCTTTCATTGGCTGGATTGCGCAAATATTTGGCCCAACTTTTCGAAGCCCTTTTCACTCTTCTGAGCTTCTCCTCCCAGACGGAAAAGGGGGAGCCTTTGACCTGTTGCAACCAGATGCCCTTAACTAATGGCATGAAGTCAGGTTTCTTAGCCCAGAGCAGGCTAAATTTGAAGGGAATAGCACCAAGATCAAGTTAAGATAGAGTTCCTGATTAATGTTTTATTTTATTTATTTTTTTATATTTTAAATTTTTTATTGTTTATTATATATTTTCATTTACTGAATCTTTTGTTTTTTCTGTTTTTTTTTTCTAAACTTCAAAAAAAAAATGTTTTTTATTTGTTTTTTGTTAATTTTTTTTCTTAAATTATGTTAAATTTGAAATATTTTCTATTTCTTTTTTTTTTTTTATTTTTAAATTATCTAGTGAATTTGATTTTTTTTTACCATTTTATAGGTTTTTTTATATATTTTTTTTATTTGATTTTTATTATGTTTTTTTATTTTTTATTTTATGTTTTATTGCTTATTAGTATTATTTTTTAATTTTGTGTTTTTTTTTTTTTTGCAATATTTTGGAAAATTTGTTTTCTTGTATATTTTTTGTGGTTTTTTTTTTTAATATTTGATTATTTGATATATTTTATTATTTTTTTATTTTTTTACAAGTTTTTTTTTTTGTCATATTTTTTTTTCCCATAATGTCACCTTTGAAATATTTTGAAAAAATAAATTTTTTTGTAGTCATAATCTTTGGTTTTAATTCCATGGTTGAAAAATTGTCAATATTTTAATGTTTTTCTAAGTCGTGAATATTTTATCTTTAATGTTATGGTTGAAAACAGTTATAAGTATATTATCTCAAGTTCATGCTCGAAAATTGTTGGAAATTTAAAGATTTTCATAGTCATGATATTTTATTTTTAATGTCATTATTAAAAAATGTTGAAAATTAACCCTGGGAAAAAAACAAACAAACAAACCGTTATTCCAGCATCAACATTTTTTTAGGTGTGTTTTGCGCACAAAAATTTGTTTAAAATCTGGTTTTTACTGTCATTTTTAAAAAATGTTGAAAATGTACCCAAAAAAATTATTATTCGAGCATCAAGACTTTTCGTTTTTAGCCTGTTTTTTCATTTTTTTGCAGGTTTTTGGGCTAGAGTACCCGTTTTGAGGCAATAGTACTTGTTTGATCAGTAACTATGTTTTAGGACAAGATATCCAATGCTCATGTGTTGGGATTCATTTTTAGTCTTTAATATCTTATGCTTTACGCTTTATTTATCTTTATCAATTGCTTGGATGCATTAAAAATAAATTATTTAGCATATTGTACAACACCATGATTGAATGTAGGGTGTTGTTCTGAGGCTCGACAAGAAATCCCTACCTTTCAACAAATTGAAACGAATGTTGAAATGCAAGAACGAAGGGATAAACAATTTTAAAAAACATGTTTATTTCACTCTCTTAAATCAATTATTTAATTACACAAATAAATAGTTTGATAAATTGTATTATTAAATTTTAGGAAAAACCCAAAACATCTAAATATGTGGTAGCTTCCTCCGCACCCCACAAATTACAATGTAAGGCATAACCATTTCCTTATTAAAATAATGTGAGTACAATTACAAAATAAAATATCGCAATAGACTCGGCAAATGGAGTAGAAAACAGACAAGTAACAAAGATAAATGGTAGCTCTATCCAAGTTTAGGCTCCAAGGAAAATTTTAAGGATGGAAATGTATCTTAAAATTTAGAAACCCTAGCGAATCTCACTAATCCATGGTATGGAATTTGTAAAATGTTTGGCATTAGTTCCAGAAAGATATTAAAATTTATAATACTTTATATAGTCTATATATAAAAGTTTGGCTATTTTTAAGGTAAAATAGTTTTATAACATAAAATTTGGGTGAAACTTTTCTTAAAAAATGGAAACTAACAAATCTTTTTTTGGAAAAAGCATGGAAAACTAGCCCACCTACGAATACTAGCCCCTAAAATTTTACTTCATTTTAGCTAATTGTCTATCAGATTTCTACAGGGTTATATAACACTAATCGTCATGTTCATTGGAAGAATATAATTGGAAGAAACTATTACTTGTGCAGTAGAAGGATCAAGGCATGCAACTATTTGCGAAGATAAAGTAATTGCTAGATTTGTTTTACCAATAAAAATGTTGTTGCAGAATGAGAAAATATGTGTATCAAATAATGTAAAAAAATGATGATTTTCAGTGTGTAGAAAGAAGTGCATGGAAAGGGAATATGAGTGGAGCACGGGAAGTTGACTGAGCTTATGTAACATTGTCGAAACATTGCTATGAAATGGGAAAATAAACACCGTGAAAGTTGATGTTTTATAGCGCCCAGAAGAAGTGTGTAGAGAGAGAGCATGTATGGAGCTACAGACGTGGGTGAATAAAGGTTCTCTCGCATATATCCCTCTTTTGCATATCGTTTCATTCTGTTAGAATGAAAACTAGCTATAGAGCTGAGCAAAGATGAATGATGTTTTGGCAAAGAATATGCATAGTTTGTCAAGTTGTCTCAGTCGTAAGTGGTGAACCAAGTTGAAGTTGACATCTACCTCGAAAGTGTAAGAATGACGAATGGTACAAGAATCATTCCTGCACCAACCCATCTTTCACATTGATTAATACTTTTTCCTTATCGGATTACCTTAGGAAAGAGGATATATAAGTTGCAAAGAAAAATAACATATTAAATATATTTAACTAACAATTAAGTTCATATATAACCCTTAATACGAAAACCATGAAAGAAGTGTAGAAACAAGTACAGGTTTAAGAGAAGTGCAGGAATAAATAGGCTTCCAAGGTTAAAACAAAGGCTTAGGTAGTGTGTTTAAGATAGGATAGAGGTTTTAAAATAGGACAATTCTACTGACCAACATCCTCCCATCCCCATCTTGTTGTGTGTCCTCACACAACCTTACCTTCTGAAAAAAAAAAAAAAAAAAAAAAACAAAAAAAAAAACAAAAAAAAAACAAAAAAAAAAACAAAAAAAAAAACAAAAAAACAAAAACAAAAAACAAAAACAAAAACAAAAACAAAAAACAAAAAAAAAAAACAAAAAAAACAAAAACAAAAAAACAAAAAAAAAAAAAAACAAAAAAAACAAAAAAACAAAAACAAAACAAAAAAAAAACAAAAAAAAAAAAACAACAAAAACAAAAAAAAAAAAAAAAAACAACAACAAACAAAAAAAAAAAAAAACAAAACAAAACAAAACAAAACAAAACAAAACAAAAAAACAAAAACAAAAAAACCTAGAGAACTCCCTGAACTCCCTTTAATCCTGTATCTAAATACCGATCCTTGTCTTCCTTGTCTTCAACTTCTTACTTTCACTTCCACTCTCGCACCTTCTCCATTAATTCAACATTCCTTCTCTGCAGCATTGAGATTTGTTCCTTCACAGTGTGGTTCAATATCTCAAGTCCATAAATACATTGTTGCAGTTCCTCAACCTAGCTATGCATGTAGAGAGAATGAACTTCCTTATTAGACTCCTCCTGTGTCGACATTCTTTCAGCAATTGACTCATAACAAGTGTCGGTGTCATCAAGGGTAATGTCACCTTGTGTTTCAATACCTTGTGTTCCAATGTCACCTTGATCCATTATTGGTTCCTTCCCTGCACTCACATCAAGTGTCTCCAAAGTCTTCCTTTTCTAACAAAGGGGTGTCATCATCCTTCTTCGTATAACCTGCACTAAACATCGAATGAACTACAGCATCTGCAAGAAGAGAGAGATTATTTTCATTTAGCGAACTAGGCTGTGAATCATCTATATTTATTGGAGAGGTCGATATAGTATGGCCTCCCTTTGAGGAAACAAACCTCTTTTTGACAGAGCTCCTGGTTATTCTTTTTTAAGGGCCCGAGGTTTCAATTATGGGTTCCTACTTTTCCTCCAGTACTAGTTTCTTGGATGGGGTTTTCTTCTCATTGGTCTGACTAGTCTGCGAGGTTAAGGGTTTATCCTTTCTATCAGGTTTCTCTTTAGTGACCTTGCCCTTCTTTCCTGATGACTTCATTGTGGTACCCTCTTGGAATTCTTTCAAGAACTCTTCTCAAGTCATATTCTTCCCCTCTAACTCCTTTTTTTCCAGAATTTCAATCAACCCATAATGACATAATTTGTACCCAGTTCGGTTTTCCCAACTTTTTTGGACACTTTTAGACATCTTTTATAAACTCTTCAACAAGAAACAGGGGAAGTTAATTAACTTACCTAATTCGAAATGCAGTAGAAATCGAATGCGGTATAAGAAGGTTAATGAATACCGGCCCTCACAAGTGAGAAACTTTTGCAAGATATATAGCAGATGCTTCCACTCCTCTATCATTGCATTTCGTTGTAACCCAATGTTCTAGTCTACCTTTGATTCATATCAACCACGAATCAGAACTAGACTCCTTTCTTGAGTTTTTCCTTTTTGAACCATTGCTCCCCTGTGTCCACTAATCTTGTAGCTTGTGAAATGGATTGCTTACTTACTTCGAACTCCAAGGATCCTACCTTAGCTATTCTTCCATCAAAGGTTCAGGAAGATTCAAGTGCAATGGCCGAATCAAAACCATCGAGCTTGAGCAGAAAGGGGAGAAATCTTGATTCCTGCAGCAAAGGCAAACCATCCTTGTATTCGGCCATCTGCTCTAATTCTCTTACAGACCATGGTTCAATTCGAACGAGTGCCATAACTGTTCAAGCTTTACTTGATTTCTCAAATTTCTAAAAAGTACTCAGCAGGAGATTCAGGACTTAACGTAATGTCTGAAAGAATTTGCAGTTACCGAATTAGCTATACGCTACTGTATCGGCATTTTTCAATGGTCACACTCTCAGCAAGGAAATTTTAGTCTTGAAAAAGATGCAATACGACAGCGTGCATGCAGAAATTATGATTGGTAGAGGTTGGCAGTCATGGAGAGGATTTGTTATGTAAACAACACAAGGTGTCATATACGATCAGGTCATCATTAATTATCGACAAGGCTCAAGGGTGAATGTTAGATTATGAGAAGATTCCACACACACCCCCAATCAAATCATGATTTTGCATAGGGTACATATGATACTTATATAAAGATAAGATTTCATAACTAAATGCCATTGTACTTAACAAAAAAAAAAAAAACTTTCCTAATTAGTAATGATAAAATAAAGTCTAATCAAATGTAGGAAAAATTAATGCATGCTATAATTTAAAATAGTGCATTCATTTATGCTTGAAAAAGATCCATGTATTGAATGAAGGTAAACTTCCCTTGTTCCTAGGCCGAACTCTTGTTCCAAGCATGCATTCCTATACCGGACATTCATGTACTGCAATGCGCATTCTTGCACTTAGGAGTCTTTGGTTCCTGCACTAGGACACACATTCATGTACTAAGGAATACCATCCTTCATGTACCAAAACACATGTTCTTGCACCCGGGAGCGCACAGCAGCGTGTATTCCTGCACCAGAAATTCCAAAATTCTTGCACTAAAGCACACATTCCTGTATTGAGGAATATCGATGTTCCTGCACTCGAAAGTGTTGCGGCATATATGAAGAAATAGGTTCCTATAAAAATACAATATACAGGTTGAATCTTGAAAAAATTGCAGAGCTTTTCAAAGGAGGTTTTATTCACCAGTTCTTCGTATTTTCACGTGCCTTCTGATCTGATCCATGAACTTATCAGATCCTACAATACAATCCATGAAGGAAAGAAAGAAAAGGGAAAGGGTTAAATTTCAGAATGGGAAGGAGATCAATCAGTGAATTCAAGAGTGAGACCAATCCAAGAGGGATATACGGAAAAATGGTTAGGGAAAAAAAATTCAGGGAAAAGAGGGAAAAAAACGAAATCGAATAGGGACAATCTCTTTTGAAGAATGGGATGGTCAATCTCAATAGGACAAAGAAGAATAATTAGAGGGACATTTATTAAAAACGAGTAGAATAAGGGCAGAGTTTCACCTCAAAATCTCCCTGAATAGTGTTGAACCAAAAAATAACTGCAGTGGGAGTTGAGTGTTGCTTGCGTAAAAATTTCCGTGTCAGCAGTCCTGAACTTAGATAAGGGTTTGGTTCCTACACTTAAAAACCTGCTTCTTCTCGGTGAAAATTAGCACATATAAAGGTCAAGAAACATTCCCATTTTATAAAAATTTGATCCTCCTGCTAGCACGCTGGTTTTCAGGCTAATCCTTCTATGATCATGTTAGTAAACTGATTTTCACAACCACGGGAAAAAGATTTTTTTTCTTTTAATTAATTTTATTTTATTTTTTTTATTTCCTTTTTATTTTATCCCTAGAAAAGAAAGAATCAAGCTTTCAATAGGTTGGCACAACCACCTACCATCTTTTTTTCATACTGCTACTGCACTTGCTGCATGAAATCTTCCTTTTTGAGAGGCTTAAAATATACTTTAAGTCTATGCCCATTCACAAGGAATAATAACTCTCACCCATCAATAGTTTTGATTTCTAAAGCCCCGTTTTCAAAAACTTTAACCACTTCATAGGTTCCCATCCAGCATGTATGAAATTTCCCTTTAAAATGTTTAAATCTAGAGTCATAAAGAAGTACCCAATCACTTGGTTGGAACTGCTTATTTCTGATCAACTTATCATGCCACTTCCTACGTTGTTGTTGCACTAACACATTATGTTGAACAACATCTCTTCGAAACTCATCTGACTAATTTAATTGCAAGAGACGTTGTTGCTATGCTTCTGAGGGATCTAATCCGAGTTGAACTGCAGTTTGGAAATTTTTTATCTAGAACTCGATTGACAAAAGGACTTGTTCTCATATACCAACTCATATGGTGCATGCCCCGTGTTGTTCCTCCAAGTGGTCTGATAAGCCCATAAGGCTTCAGGTAAACGATTGGCCCAATCCTTTATTTGAAGGTTCATTGCTTAAGTAAGGATGGATTTAATCACCTTGTTGGTAAATTCCACCTGGCCATTTGCTTGCGAGTGATACAATGTGGTATTCCTGTGTCGAATTTTATATTGATCCATAACTTCCTACACCATATTAGAAACAAACTACGGTCCATTGTGAGAAACAATCCCTCTAGGGACACCAAATCTAGTAAAAATTTCACTAAACAAAAATTCAACAACGACTTTTTCAATCGCAAAAGAAACATCTTTAGCCTCTACCCATTTTGTAGCAAAATCTGTACAAACCAAGATATGTTTCTTATTCAAAGATGTTGGATTTAAAGGTCCTACAAAATCAATAGCCCATTTTTCGAAGGGATCAATCATAACCTGAGGACATAAAGGCATTTCATTGGCTTGGACAGGTTGACCCATTCACTGACATCTATCACATTGCTTGACATTTTGTTTGGCATCCTTAAGCAAGGAGGTCCAAAAATAGCTAGCTCATAGAATTTTATATGCCATTCTCTTATCAGCGAAATTGCCACCACAAGGTTCATCATGGGCAGATTTCAGAATTCCAAACACTTCTTCCTTTCGTGCACATCTACGAATAATGAGATATGGTTTGGTGTAAAAGAGGTCTCCCTGAATCCTGGAATATGCAGCGCTTTTATGTATCATATTTCACTTTTCACGAGTGGATAAGTGAGGTGGTGTCTTTCCAGTGACTAAATAATTGGCGATGTCAGCAAACCATGGGGATTTTGTTGACACATCAAAAAGATGTTCATTAGGAAAATCATCATCAACAGGAATTACTTCACCAGGATTATTTAATCTAGAAAGATAATCAGCTACAACGTTATATTTTCCTGGTCTATCAGCAATAGTAACATTAAATTCCTGTAAAAAAAGTAACCACCTAGTCACTCTATCGTTATTCAATGGTTTATCCATTAAATATTTTATAGCAGAATGATCAGTATGCACAAAGACTTCATATCCTGTAATATAGTGTCTGAATTTATTTATAGCAAAAATCATGGCTAGAAACTCCTTCTCAATTACTGTGTAGTTTAATTCGGTTGGTAACAAGTTTTTATTGATGAAGTAAATAACATAGGACTATTTTTTCTCTTCTTGTCCTAGAGTTGCACCAATGGCAGTATCTGAGGCATTAAAGGAAATAAGAAATGGTATGGACCAGTTAGGCCCCCGCAAAACTGGTGCTTGTACTAATTTTTCCTTTAATGTCTCAAAAAATTGTTGGCAAGTTGTCGACCAAGAGAAATCACTATCTTTAGCTAATAATCAGAAAAGGGGCGTATCTATCCTAGAAAATTTCTCAATGAGTGTCCCAGGAATCCTCTCACTTCCCTTTGTGTTTTGGGTTCAAGAAGACGCAAAATAACTTCTATTTTAGCCAGGTCTACCTGGATACCTTTGTTAGAAATCAAATGGCCAATAATTATCCCTGCTTTGCACATTAATCTACATTTTTTATCACTCAAAGCAAGGTGAGCTTCTTGGCAATGAAAATTTACTTTTTTTAAGTTTTTGAGGGCTTCCTAGAATGAGTCACCAAACATTGAAAAATCATCCATGTAAATATCAACACACTCAAAATCAGCAAAAATAGCCAATACTGATGGGGTTGGAAAGAAGACACAAATGGATATCACAAAACCAAATTTCAGATTTTGGAGAGCCAAAATCACAGAGATACAACAATTGCAAGGTCAACCTTATCAACAAGCTCAAAATCAAGTTCTAAAACAATGTGTATTTGTAAATTTTAATTTTTATTTGAAAAACCAGTTTGAAGTGATTCAAAGGGCATAATGAAGCATATATATCATTAATTGGTTCCAAAATTCTTCCCAAACCAAAAAATTCTACATCCATTAAGCCTTTAGAAAGCTCTATATGACACTTGAAGAAGAAGAAATGCAACATGATATATCAAAATTACGAGACATTTTTTCACTCTCACAGAGAGAAACCAAAAATGAATTTGGAGTGATGAATGTTAATATGGAAGGCTTAAAAGAAAAAATAAAAGGGGACATCAATGGTTTAGAATCAAAAATAAAAAGGGACATGGAAGGTTTGAAGGATGGTTTAAAAGTTGAAATGGAATTTTGACAAAGTTGCTACAAGAAATGCTTCCTAATGACGACAAGGTAGTCCATGAAACTCATGATGAGAACAAAAGGAATTTGAATCATGATTTTAGAGGCTATAACTCAGGGATGAAGATCAACCACATTCCAAACATCGATATGAGAAAGTTTTATGGCAAGGATCCGGTAACATGGATACTACAAATGGAGTAATTATTTTCTCTAGATGACGTGCCACACACACAAAAGGTACACATTGCATATTTATATTTAGAACCCAATTAGTTGGTGTGGTATCAATGGATTTGCTCTCATAAATAAATTGTCACATGGATAATTTTTACAGAGGAATTGGTAGCACATTATGAGGATACAATGAGCAATACCTTCTTTATCCAATTAATAAATCTCAAACAAAAGGGTCCAATGGCAGAGCACAACGGGGATTTCCAAAGATTGAAAATCAAGGTAACTGATATTCTAGGGAAGCATATGATTAATGTATTCATAGGGACTTTAAAGGATAACATCCAACATGAGGTTCGCATTTGGGAACCTAATTAATTGGAAAATGCATTCGTGGTGGCAAGAAAATTTGAAAGAAAAATTATGGCAACAAGGAGGTCCGCCACTCATAACTATAAATATGGAAGTGTTTCTTCTCCTAGCCTCCCACAACCTATAAGGTTGACACTACAACAACTGGAGGAAAATATAGAAAAAGGACTTTGTTACAATTGTGATGGAAAATACACTAAAGGTCATAAGTGTGTTAAGAAGAAGTTATTTTACATAGATTGAGAATAGGAGGAAGAAAAGGAACAAGAAACATGACAAGAAGAGGACATGTACTAGGAACCAACCCACAGAAAGAAAAAATAAATCTGACAATATCGTGTAATGAATTTGCGGAAATTACCACTCAAACTCTCAATATAGAAGGATATATCAATAAGAAAAAGGTAATGGTATTTATTGATTTAAGTAGTATCCATAATTTTATTCATTGTAAGATAGCCAAGGAATTGAATTTCTTTTCTATATCCAACACCAGAGTGTCAAGTGATGGTTTCAAATGGAGGAATTATAAATTGTTTAGGGAAGTGCCATAATATCAAGCTAACCATGTGGGAATTTATACTAAATAGTCCAATGCTTTCCATTAAAATGGGTGGTGTTGATGTTGTATTATGAGTCCAATGGTTACAATGTTTGGGGATGATAGCTTCAAATTTTCAAGAATGTTTCTTAAAAAAATTCTAGGAAGAAAAGGAAACTGAATTAAGGGGTAAAATCAGGAAACTGAAGAAGATAATAAACTTTAATGGCTTGACAAAGATTTTGAAGAAAGGACAACAATGTGTAATTGCAAAATTATGCTCACTCAATGTTCAAACATCGAATTCAACCATTTCTCCATATCTCCAAAGAGTACTAGACAATCATTCCAAGGTATTTGATACTCCCAAAGGTCTCCCACCTATTCATGATCATGATGATGCTATTCACTTCATTCCAGGAAGTGTTCTGCCAAACATTGAACCTTACAAATATCCCTATTTCCAAAAGAATTAAATTGAACGTATGGTTGTAGAAATGATAGAAGTGGGTATAATTCAACCTAGCCAAAGTTATTTCTCTTCTCCAATAGTATTAGTGCACAACAAGGATGCATCATGGTGTATGCTTCAAGATTATAGAGAGATAAATAAGCTCATTATTAAAGATAAATTTCCCATTCCTGACATTGATGAATTATTGGATGAATTACATGGAGCAATTTACTTCACCAAGTTGGATCTTTGTTCTGAATATCGTCGATAAGAATGAATATAGAAGACATTCTGAAAACAACATTCAGAACTCATGAAGGTCATTATGAATTTTTGGTCATGACTTTTGGCCTTACTATTGCACCTTCCACATTTCAAGGTTTGATGAATTCCACTTTCAAACCCTGTCTTAGAAAATTTGTGTTAGTATTTTTTGATGATATACAAATCTACAACAAGTCTTGGAAAGTGTAAAAAATGTAACTAGTTTTGATCTTCATAATTGTTGTTGTCCTAAATTCAATATGTATCCTATTTAACAAACAATATGTATAAATTATGTTATAGATTTGCAATGGCTCATGAAGTTTTCATCAAAATCACAAGACACAAACCTACTCCACTTCTTTGAAGACGTTAATTCACAATTTCGAACAAAAATCTCATACAAGCAATAAGAAATCATACACATGAAAATATTATTTTCCTTTGTGGAAATCAATCTACTAAAAACCCATTGTTTTCTTGCATTAATATGGTGAATATTACAATTTCTTTTCTCAAATGAGCACAACCTGCAAGTGCATAACCTATCTCTCTGCTCACTAAAAGGCTCTAACCCAGACCTAGTCAATTTCTGCCTCTGCTTGAGCTCATATTTCCTTATGCTATTCCTTGAGAGATTAGGCTCCTATTATTTAGGAATTTATCCAAAATGGATTGCGCAATTCCTTAGGTTGATCATTTGACTGCATGCAACACCTGTACACTCAAGACTAGTCTACAAATGATGTTACACTGTCTTGGAATCTCCATCAATCCTGGGGAACCCGAATTCTCTGCATGAACTAGCTATTTTTAGCTAATTGATTAGTTAATTCGATGATTACTGAGTTTGATTGAAGTCCCACTGCTTAACTAACCTTCCACTAGTTCCTCCAATAGTTAGAACTACTTTAACTGAAAATAACCTTAGATAACTAACCTTCATTGCTACAAATTATTAATCACACATGCTTAACTGAAATCTAACTCCAACTCAAATTTATTGATCAAACTGGGTGACACAAGCCATGTCACGCAGGTTAATTGCATCCAAGTTTTTTGTTGATGTGGAAATTCAAATTTTCTCAATTTAATCAAGGCAAAATCAAATTGAGAATTTCTTGCTGCATTTTGCAACACTCCCACTCAACAATAAAGGGATTATCAACAACCCCTATCCTACACCTATGGAACTCGAACTTCCCTCTTGACAAGGCCTTTTTTTAAATGTAAGCATCGTGTTCCTTTATGGGAAATGTACTGCAACAACATTATCCGCCTATGCACACAATCCCGTAAATGGTGATATCAAATATATATATGCTTAGATTGATCGTGAAAAATGATATTATTAGAGAGATTTATGCAACTCTGATTATCACAGTATATCATGGTTGGATCCATCATTTGACCAAAAAATCCAACAAGTATCTTTCTTATCCATATCACCTAACATGTTGCTTAACTTGTAGCCATGTATTCTGCTTCTCTTGAGTTGAGTGCCACATATATTTGCTTCCTACTGTACTAGGAAATAATTGTGAACCCAACACTAAAAATTCCACCTGATGTACTCTTTTGGTATGATGGACTCCCCGCCCAATCTACATCTCTTAATCCATACAACTTCACTCCCTTTGTCTATCTATACCATAGTCCAAACTATCTGAGGTACCGTAGAACATGCTTAGATTCTTTCCAAAATAATTTGGTTGGCCTAACCATAGCTTGGCTAAGTTGGTTGATTGCATAACACATATTTGGTTATGTGTTCACAAGATACATCAGTGAACCCACCAATTGTCAATACATAGTAGCATCCACTCCTTCACCTAAATTGGCATCCCCCTTCCTCTATTTGGTCGCTAGAGATGTCTCCATGGGTTTGCAAATCTCCATGCGGAATCTCTATAGTATCTCATTTGCATACTTTCTGTTATCACTTAAAACCACAGTTCACCTATGTCCAAAGATTCATATATATATAATTAAATGATAAAAATAATATAATAATAAATAAAATAAAAATAAAAAGTTGTTTAAGTAAATAGTTTTTTAGGTGTTGTTCAACTTTGAAATTAGAATTTCAAGCGTATGAAATGTGAGTCCTTTAAAACCGTTAGATACCCTGTCTCCCCATTTATGGTTTAAAGCATGTCTTGGGGGGTCTTATTGCAATCTTTGTGATTTTGCGCGATTTCGCAGCGCGATCTGATTGGCCAATTTAGGCTGCGCAAGTCATTTTTCCACCTTCCGCAGCGTATCAATCTAGCAGCCATTTGTAGCAGGTTTGTCAATTTCATAATTAGTCTGCACTCGGAATTCGGGATGGGTTTTTTTGCAAGACATTTTCTGAAATGTCAATCTCGGGGAGATAAGTCAATTAGGTCCGTCCATAATTTTTGTCAGTTGATTCTTCTCCAGGCATGATAGGATTCATTCCGCCATGCAGATTTAGGAATCCGCACATGAAAATTAATTTTAGAGAATCTTATGAGGTATGGTAGTGTCATAATGTTTATTCATGATGCATTAACGTGCCTGTTCTATGACGAGTGTTTGAAAAAACGCCAAGAAGCCCGAGTTTTCATTTAAAAGAGATCATTGCAAGCGAGCCTGCACTCCAAAGTCGAAGCTGTTCTGTGAATTGTAGCTGCTGTTAGTTCTCTACGTGAAGATATTCTGAGCAAGATGGAGAAAAGAGAACATCGATCCGGAAGGTGCCTAAGAACCAAAACAGAGGGGCTTGATCTTACACTCAGAGATGAAGGTGTAGCACGAGCTTTTAAAGAGGCTGGTTGCTGGAGGTTTTGCGAAAAATTGAAGGGAGGACATACAGAGGTAACGAAAGCTTTTGCATTAAATTTCACTGGCTTGAATTCTAAGGTGTCAATGCTAGAGTTCCCTGTGTC
>APFE030150123.1:21620-77207 GCA_000404065.3 Pinus taeda | reverse complement strand
GAAAGCAGGAAGAAGTGGGAGGTAGCCATGGAAGAAGAGATGGACTCCTTAATGCATAACCAGACATGGGATTTAGTCAGGTTGCCTGCAGGAAAAACTACATTGAAGAATAAATGGGTTTACTGGTTGAAGGAAGAAGATGGAGGAAAACAGAGGTACAAAGCTAGACTTGTGGTGAAGGGGTTTGCACAGAAGAAAGGTATTGATTTTGATGAAATATTTTCTCCTGTTGTTAAAATGACTTCAATCAGAAGTATTTTAAGTCTAGTAGCAGTTGAAGATTTGCATCTTGAGCAGTTAGATGTAAAGACAATTAACATTTCTCCATGGGGATTTGGAGGAAGAGATATATATGCAGCAGCCACTAGCATATGAGGCAAAAGGGAAGGAGAAACTAGTGTGCAGTTTGAAGAAGAGCTTGTATGGCTTAAAACATGCTCCAAGGTAGTGGTATCTAAAATTTGACAGGTTTATTTCTGAATAAGGTTATACTAGATGTCACTCTGATCATTGTGTTTATCTAAAAAGGAAAAATGATGGAAGCTATATTATATTGTTATTGTATATAGATGACATGCTTGTTGAAGGTTATAACATGCAGGAAATAAATGCGCTCAAAACAAAATAGGAAAAATCATGAAGGATTTGGGTACTTCAAAACAAATCCTTGGTATGAGAATAACTAGAGACATAAGGAATAAAAAATTAACATTGTCTCAAAGTGAGTACATACAAAAGGTGTTGAAAAGGTTTGATATGCAGAATGGAAAACCAGTTAGTATACCTCTGGCTCTCCATTTCAAACTAAGTAAGGAGGTGTGTCCCAAGACTCATGAAGAAATGGATTATATGTCTAAAGTTCCATATGCATCATCAATTGGAAGCTTAATGTATGCAATGGTCTACACAAGGCCTGATATTTCACATGCACTGGGAATTATAAGAAGGTACATGAAAAATCCAGGAAAACTACATTGGATGGTTTTGAAGTGGATTCTCAGGTATTTCAGAGGTACCACAAATCAAGCATTATGCTTTGGTGGTTCAAACATTGCTCTATAGCGATATGTTGGTGCATATATGGTAGGTGATAGAGATAATAGGAGGAGCACCACATGGTATGTGTTTAATATAGGTGGAACAACTATCAATTCTGCTTCAAAACTGCAAAGTGTTGTTTCACTCTCAACGACGAAAGCAGAGTATGTTTTTGCTATAGAGGCTAGTAAAGAAACAATTTGGTTACAAAGGTTTCTGGATGATTTGGGTAAGAAGAAGGAGTTGGGCAGGTTATACAGTGACAGCTAGAGTGCTATAAATCTTGCAAAGAAATCTCCATTTCATTACAGGACTAAAAATATACATCTGAAGTACCATTTCATACGACCAATGTTGGAAGATGGATAATTGAAACTGGAAAAGTACTAGCCACAATCCTGCAGATATATTAACAAAAATCGTAACCAGGGAAAAAATGAGATTTTGCTAAGTTCCAATTGGTCTTCAAGTATGATGATGAAGATGAGAAACAACTAGGTCCAAATTGGAGCCCTTTTTCAAAAAATGAAGCAGTGATGGAGTTTCTATAATGAGTCTCTAAGTGGGAGATTGTCGGTGTGGAGACTGATTATCTTCTTTATTTAGAGGTATCACCGCAATGGGCCCTAGTTCGTAACGTGGAGGGAATGTCGTATGTAAATGTGCATCACCAGGGGGGTCCAGGGGGGGTGACAATGATTATTTGGAACACCCCCCTGGTGGGGGATCTGGGGCAGAACCCCCAAAGCTCAAAGTAGATGTAAAATTTCCTTGTAAAATGTTGTAATTTCGTAGTTAATCTGGGATGTTCATTAGGCAGAAATTTGATGGTAGAAATTATGTCTAATTTAGTTTTTTTTACCCTAGAAGGAAACACCTCACTATATATAAAGGAATTTTATTGCGTCTATGTAGATCTGTATTCTGAGCAAGAAAGAGAGAGGATATTGTATGAGAGAGAAGAGAGAATTGCAACAGATCTGTTGTAGGTTGTATCTCCTCATTTTTTTGGATAATATAAAAGGAAGGACTGGCTGTTTATCCATAGTCGTGGCCCAAATTAGGTGAACCATGTATATCTATGTCTCTCTTGTTTTATGCGTTTTCTATTTTTATATTTCTGCAATATATTTTATGTGTTCCATTGCTTTGTAATATAGAATTTTCTAAAGGCAATTTAAAAGTATGATAATTTTTTATATCATATCTATAGATCTGAATAACCTTGATTTATTGTTACTATAAAATTCATGTAACACCATTAGTATGAAGCGAATGAATGCACTTACATGTGTGATAAAGGGAATGGTAACCTACAAAAAATAAAATTATGGTAACAAGTGCATTCCCCAAGTGTTTGGAACCCTGAGCCAAATTTAGAAATTGTGGGTTGATATAGCTATGGCATGATAATATTTTTTGGAATAGAAGTAATGAAACCCATGATTTAATTTCCTAGAATCTCCACTCAAATAAGTCTTAGCTTCAAAGTGGTAAAATAAAACCCTACATCACAAGAAATTGACCATAAGCCACTAAACATATGATAAAAGAGTGATAATGTAAAAGGAAATCCATTTTACTGGTAAGAAAACCCCACGTTAAGAAAATGCATAGAGGTCTTAGAGATAGGCATGACCTACTCTAGATGCATAGTGAGGCAAGAAGCCTATCAACACCGTGATATGGTGGAATAAATAAATTAAAGCCGATAGCTAAAAGTAGAATGTAATAATATTATTACCAAAATCCAAAGAAAAAGAAAGCCATTTTAAGAACCCTTATCGAGCATACTGCTGAAGTATAACCCTGAACGGAAGAGGAGGTATACCTACCATGATGAACTTGAGATAATATATAGTTGCCAGTATGCTAGGAAAATTCATGGTGGTGCTCTTAAGGCATGAAACCAACCCACAATGGCGAAAAACCCTAACTGAGACAAGATGAATCCCAAATCATAAGTTTTAGGGTTGGATGGAAGAATCTCCACCTTGGGATGATTGAAAACACATCTCCATTGTCCGTTTTGTCAAGGCATTGGTAGTCACATGGAAAGAATATGATATCAGAGGGCATGGCGACCTTTGGTTTGACCACATACACCAAGGACCGGGCATCGAACCCCTTACATCCCACATGTAATTTTTGGAAGAAGGAATGAGGCAATAAGACTTCACACATACACATATTTTACCCATGGTTTAGCGATACCTCATCAACAGTTTCCTTCCTTAGGTGCTAAAGGAATAGGAATTGTATAGACATAAACTAAGAATTATATAACTTTATTTATTCACTTAAAGAAGTAACATAGATCATGGACGATGAGATTCCCTCCTTTACTCTAAGTGTGTTTTGTTGGAAGTGGAAATAGGCACACCTCTTAAATATGCAATGATAAATATGTTGAATATGTGAAACATGGGTAGTTTAAGTACAAAAATCATAATAGAAGAGACTTATATTTTTATTTTATTTTCTTTGTAACCCTAGTTCCCAAAATATGTTATCATAGCCCGAGTTTCAATACTGGGCCTATTAAGGAACCACCATCATAAAATAATTTAAATTGATATATTTATGTGTATTATAACGATGGGTTGTGTGAACTATAAGGTACTCGCAAAAAGGAAGGTCACAATGCAACATGGTTGATGACCTCACTCCACCTATAACGGAGGGAGAGGGAATAAATGTGGAGTTGGGGGGAGGAAATACCCCACCGAGAACTCACGTTATGGAGATTATTAGCAGTCTACAATAAGAGTTAGCTCACCTTAGAACAAACAATGAATGTTTTTTTAAAGCTAGTGAAGAGAAAGAAAGGATGATAAGGTATTTAATTAGAAAATATAGTCATAGACTAGCAGGAACAAGAGAAGATGGAGGGAAAATAGAACCACTGAAAAGAAAGAATGCGGAGAAATAAAAATAAACATCTAAAAGTGGATAGGTATAAGACACAACTTATCCAAAGACATAGAAGATGAAGAAGAAAGTGGAGTTGCGAGGGGAGTTCAAAAAAATAAAACCCGTTACATTTGATAGTGAAAAGGACGAGGATGAAAAATAATGGCTCCTTAATATGACAAAGTATTTCCTAGTTTATGAGTACAAAAGTAATCTGAAGACTAGATTGGCCATTTATCAATTGCAAGTAAAATCTTCTCTCTAGTGGGAAGAGGTTAAGATTATGCATACATTGCAAGAAAGAGACAATTTTCTTGGAGTTCTAGAAACAATTCAAGTCCAAATACTTCAATGAACAATATTATGATGCTCGAGAAAAGGAGTTTCATGAGGTAAGATTGGGACAACTAACTATGGATGAATTTGTGGTTATATTCACAATTTTTTGGTGATATGTTCCTCACATTAGGGAAGAGAAAGCCAAGGTATAGATATTTTTAAACTCCTTTCCATTTCCTTATTAGGAAAGCATTGAGCTTGACAATACTAAAAAAATGGATGAAGCATTGAGGAAGGAAATATTATGTTATCAACAATTTAAAAACTGGGGAGAAGTCCCAAAACCTTGGCAAGGTAAGGAAATAAAAAAATATGTAATAGGAATGAAAAGGAAAAAAACAACAGACCTTAAAATTTTTAGAAAGGACCAAGCAAAGGGAATTCAAACTAGCCAGCCCAATCTCAAGATGGGTCCAAGGGATGGATCTGAACAATAAAAATATAGGCGAGGTTAGAGAGAGAGAACTGCTCAAGTGTTGGGGGTGTGGGGGACCTCATTTGTTGAGAAATTTCTCAAATAATCTAAGGTCTAGTCAACACATGCAGTCTATCCATGAGGAAACAACAATGAATGATGTTTCTAGAAACATTCCAAGGATAAGTGCAATGCTGGAAGATAGGAAAGTGGAGTACTAATCCACTATGATTGAGATTGAAGGTACCATTCTATTTCTATCTTAATTGACTTAGTACATGGTTTAAGTTATATTAGTGACCAAAGTGTGGAAAAATGTAAGCTAAAAACTAAAAAATTAAAAAATCTATGGTTTGTATAGCAAGCCTCTAGCACAAAACTGGAAGTAGTTAGCCAGGTAAGACAGTGTCCCATATATTTAAACCACTTTCCCACTGAAGTAAATTTAAATGTTCTTCTATTAGGGTCATATGATGTGTCAATAAGCATGGATTGGCTGGAAAAACATGGGGCAATAATAATCTATTTAGAGAAAAAGTTGAGTTATGTGAATCAGGAGGGACAAAAACAACTAATAAAAGGCATATCAAAACCCATTTCTCATAGACAAATATTTTTCTTACCACTTTAAAAGAGTGCCACGAAAGGGTGTTAGTTATTTGAAGTATATGTTGAAGAAAAAAAAAAAAAACCTAAAAAAAGAGCTAGATGGATTTCCAATTATTAAGGATTTTTTTGGAGAAGAGATTTTAGGTTTACCTCCCTGTAGATACATAGATTTCTCCATTGATCTAGTACTAGGAGAAACCCTAGAGTCTAGAGTGCCTTATCAAATGAGTGTTCTAGAATTATTGGAATTGAATATGCAGATTCAAGAACTAGTCAATAAAGGATATATTAGACGCAACGTCTAACCATTGGGGGCTCATGTGTTATTTGTGAAGAATAAGGATTACATATTCACAATGTGCATAGATTACCGATAAATAAATAAAATGACCATTAAAATAAATACTCGTTGCCCTGTGTCAATGATCTGTTTGATCAAGTGAGATGGGCAACCATATTTTCAAAAATTGATTTAAGGACGAGATATCACTAGTTGAGAATAAATGATGCAGACATTAATAAGACTAATTTTTGAACTCGGTATGGTCACTATGAATTCATATTGTTACCATTTAGTCTTACCAATACACCAACCACATTTATATGTTTAATGAATAATGTGCCTAGTAAGTACCTTCATAAATTTGTGTTGGTGTTTATAAATGACATTTTGTTGTATTCAAAAAATGAAGAAAATCATAATGAACATTTGATACTAGTGCTGCAAACTTTAAGAGAACGTCACTTATATGTACTTATATGTTAATCTTAGTAAATGTGAGTTTTACAAGCTTAGTAAATGAGAGATTTACAAGGACATAAAACAATATTTGTGCCATGTGTTTTCAAAAGAGGGAGTGTCAGTTCATCCCAGGAAGGCCATGGCCATTTTCAATTGGCCCACACCTAAGGATGTGTCAACTGTCCAATCATTTATGGTAATTATAGGATATTACCAAATATTTATAGAAGGGTTCTCTAAGTTGGCCTACACTATCACATCCTTACAAAAGAAAGGAACAACTTTTGAGTGGATAGCCAAGTGCCAGGAATTTTTTGACAAATCAAAATATTTTCTCACACTCAACCCTATTTTGAAAATTGTAGATTTGGATAAAGAATTTGTTGTATGCACAAATGTCATTGTGGATGTTTTAGGAGGAGTCTTGATGTAGGAAAATGCAGTAGTGGCCAATGAGTCTAGGAAACCAAAACCACATGAAAACAAATACTCAATATATGATTTAGAACTAGTTATTATAATACATGATTTAAAGATATTAATAGCTTCCTATCTTAAAATATTTATTCAGTGAACCAGATCTTAATTCTAGACAAGCTAGGTGGATGACATTTCTTAGTGACGTTGAATTTGATATCAAACATATTAAAGGAAAAGAAAATAAAATAGCTAATGCTTTAAGTAGACATCCACATACCCTAATGACAATATATTATAGTAGTGTTAATACATATTTTATGGATAAAATTATCAATTCAATCTAGGAGGATCATAACTATATGGAAATTCAACAGAAATTGCAACATATATAAATTTTAGGTTATAATGAAAATTTAGAAAAGTTGTTAATCTACGGAAATAGATTGTATGTTCCAAATATAAGTGTTCTAAAATGGATAATATTAGATGAATATCATAGGAAACCATATGTTGGACACCCATGATATCTTCAGATGATAATTGAACTAAGGAAGGAGTTCTACTCGCCTAGCATGAAAAAGTAAGTACCATAATATTACTTGTATAAATTCTTAGAATGTCAGCAGGTCAAGGAATAAAACAAACATTTAACAATTTTTTTGAACCCACTACCCATTCCCGAATGGAAATGGGAAGTGATCTCATTGGAATTTATTACAAGATTACCAAAAATAAAATGACAACATTCTTGGTGTTCCAATATGAATCATGCAATTCACCTAATTCCACATTAATTATCAACCCATGGCTTATTTCAAGGCTATCATGCAAAGTATATGCAAGCCACAATTTCTCTATCCAACATTGAACATTCAATTATAAACTTAACAATTTGTAACAACATGAAATAACCGTAACATCAATAAGAGTAACAAAAAGTAATAATTGTAACAACAAGAAGAGTAACAACAAGAAATAACTGTAACAACAATAAGAGTAACAACAAGTAATAATTGTAATAGTAATAAGAGTAACAAAAAGTTAAGAATCACAACAACACACTGATGATCATTCACAATAATAAATAACTCAACCGAAATAAGCCTATGCACACATCTATTCCAATAACACTTATTCAAGAGAGTGGGCCCAACTCCCTAATGAGGGATCTAGCAAGATAAAGAAGTCACAAAATTCTCAGAAGATCAAATTTTCATTAATCAAAAGGAAATTACAAAATATGGTGTTACAAACTGAGAGTTAAAGTAATTCTCTTGCATTCTTAACTACTAGCTTTCACAACCCTATAACTCTACCTGTACATTCTTTTAACACTAACAACTCCTAGAACTACGACAGCTTCATGCCTACAATTACATAGTGGTTTCCAAAGAGAATGAAATGTAAAGATATCAATCTGTTGATTGAGGGGTTGATCCATAATTTCAGCTAATGTCCTAGGATAGCGACGCCATCTTGATGGTCACCATTTGGTAAACTATGATCCTGATCATTCTTCCTCCAAATTTGCAAGAATAATCGAATTAGCGAACCACTTAGGGAACAATCCCCTATGACTATGGTTCATTGATTAATGCTTCATAATGACATGAAAAGAGTTATACCTATGTGGTTTGGAATTTAAATTGACCAACAATGGTGCAAATGTATACATGAAACACGGTAAAAATGGGTAAAAACATGCAAATTCAACCACCAACATCTCCCCCCAGCTAGTTGTTTTCCATGTGCTCATGCAGCTCATCACTTGCACAAATATTGCTTGGATTTGTAGTGATCAATATGAAGCTATGCGAGATCATATTTTGCATATATTTCTGTTCCCGAAGGATTATGTCCATATGTCTCGAGGACTTCCTTCCACCAACCCTTGCCTACCACGTAAGCTCGGGTATACTGATCGGCTAGAAACGAGATAATGGGGAACCAGAAACTCAAACCCATCCATTGGATCCCGTGAAGCTACATGCATGCAATATAAAATGGTACACTTCATAGAGAAAAATTAGGAACCCCAAAAGTTTCACGTATCCTGATGGCTGACGACGATATCATCCACCGTTTTTGGCAGTTGTCCCGAACCTCCTCCTAACAAGTAAAAATTTGTTTCTTTACCATGTCAACACACCATTTCCAGTTGCAAGCATTTGTCCTTTCCATTCTTTGATCTCCAGGAAGGTATGGTGTAGTTATAGACATTTACAAACTAACAATTCTCCATGTGAAGGACAAGTGGTTTGTTTTCATGATTCTCTTTAAACGTGTCAAAGGCCTTCTTCCACTTAACCTGATTAACTGTGTAGGAGGTAAAGGATCTTTACTAAATATCACCCACATATGGCACCGGTTTGAATGATTGATCATCACACAGAAAATAATCATGCATATAGATTTCACACATCAGTTGTTGGTTTAGGGTTTTGTGACTCTTCAAGATACGCAAAAAAAGTATCGGGTCCTCTATTACATGGTTGATTTCTTGATTAATGACTTCTAAAGAAAATAATACATATTTTTCATGGAGGAACAGAGCATAGCTTTGGGCAGGGGGTTGACAAGCCATTACCTGCTACGCCACAGTGAACATTTCTTCCTTGTTAGCCTTTAGTAGCCACACCTTCTCTTCTAGTTCCTTAATTTTCTTTTGTTGTTTCTCCTACTTTTGTTTCTATTTCTCCATCTGGTCCATGTAACAATAAATATTTTCATCACCTACTCATGAATTCCACTTACTCCTTCCCTGTGGGCTTCTAAAGGAATGGTCTCTCGTTCAAGGTGAGATGTAGCAACATGACATTTTAGAATATCTGTTGTAATAAAAAATTCTCGTGACTAGATCAAATGAAAAAGGACTCAGTTTTTGTAGCCACAAAGGTGGTGGGCCTATCTTCAGTCTACACTATTACTGAAATGGTTTCAGCTTCAGGTTTCATAGTGTTCTTCTTATGCCTCCTCATTTTTCTTCGTAAGCACAGTAACTACCTCCTTAGCTTGATGATTTCCATTTTTAGCTCCATGTTGTCTTTGAACTATGACTGGTACATTTCCTTGAGAGGAGGCCTTATTTTTTTACAGTTCTCAATAAATTCTTGTTTTATAATGGCTTCCTCCACTGGTCTCGCAGCTAGTGTGGGTTTTGGCAGATTGACATCAAAAAAATTCATCAAATGGCTCTTTCTTTATCCAAATTTCCTCTGTTTGTTTCTCAACTAGGGAAAAAATCCTAACATCTTCTCCTTCAAGTCTCAGGACCTCCACATCTTCCCTTGGTGGCTCTGGAGCCATTACAGGCCTTTGTAGGGTAGTTTCTTCGACACCCTTTTCTTGTGACTACTCTACTGCCCAACCAACTTCTTCCATATACTCAAAAGTTGTTTCTAGCCCTTGCAGGTTAGTTTCAACAACAACATTCTCTTGTAGTGGCCTCATGGAGACAATATCATCCATAATTTCTTTAGTTTGTCCTACAATTGGCACTAGTTCTTGTGTGGTAATTCCAACTAACAATCTCTTGATTTGTATAATTTGTTCACTAGTCAACACTAGTTCTTGTATAACAATGTCGACAATGGTGCCTTTAAATGCCCTGACAATTTTTAAGATTGGGGGAGAGGGATTTTCTTTCACCAGGCGTCTAGGGGAAAGAAACTTACTTTCCCCTATTGGAAAAGACACCAGAAATGGAGAACTATTTTTTTTTCTTCAATGTCCATTACTTTAGTGCCTCCTGGCTCAGGCCCTCCATCTCCTTCCCATGTGTTCACTAGTTGGTTTGTGTACCCTTTTTCTTTTTATACATGTGCTTATACAAATTTTTCCTCCTGCTCAATAGTCTACATTGGTTCTTGTGGAGTAGTGTCGGCTACAACTCATGTTTCTTCCAAGGGTTCCTCATTTTATTAGACAGGTGATGTTGGTTCTTGTGTGTCAGAACCACCTGTAATTTCATCCAAGGGTTCCTCTTTTTCTTGTATAAGTGATGTTGGTTCTTATGTGTTAGTACCACCTGCAATTTCATCCAATGGCGATGACTCTCCCCTCAAATTGGTAGTCGACGTTGGTTCCTATGGAAAAATGCTGACTACATTCTCTTCTATCTCCATTGGTTCTACTTCCATTGGTTTAGCAGGAGAAGTTGGTTCTTGTGGAGCAATGTCATCTGCGGCCTCTTCTTCCACCATTAATTCTTCCCCATCTACCCTTGCAGGCATCATATCCATAAGCTATTCCTCTACTAGATTGGTGGATTATGGCCAAGCCATAGAAGTTTGAGACAAACCATGCACCACCAATAGTATGACAAGCCCATGATTCGTAAGAACCGATAATGATTTTTGATGCCATCGAGCAGACTGTGCCATTAGTTGAAGACTATTCCTTAGAAAATGTGGCATATCTAAAGAATGAATTTGCGCATGTCAGAAGCGAAGGCATGCAAGAAGCTTGAAATGATATTTAAATAAGGTAGCAAACCAATCTTCACAAGTAACATAACCCATGAAAAAATATGCAACCTCAGCCCGTGGGTGCAGTAGAGACTTCCAATCATACCCCATACCCTTCTAGAATATTGGTTCTCCATCTTGCCAAAAAAATCTGAGAATTCTAGCAAAGGATATTTTTTAGGAAACTATTTATTCCCTCATTATGATAATCCACTAATAATGGAAATTACTTCCTCTGTGATGGAAATATCCAGCCCACCAACTATAGAATTATTTCCATCTAGTTTTAATGTGAATTCGACTATGATAGCTTCGTCAAATCCCCGCACCCTCTCAAAATAAACATGCCATCCTACATCTATAAAGACCTTCCATACGTTTGGATTCATTCAAAACTACACTGTATTTTCTGGTTTGTTCCTAACATCTTTCCCAACCATTCTACAGTTTCTCAGTAGAAGAAATTGGAGTAACAACAAGAATGTTGAGGAGGAGTGTAGACAGGTAAATTTGTGGTGACAGGGTTATGGTTGCGTCGAGGTGTGGTAATAGTGAAATTCAGGAGATAACATTTAAATATGGAAAATTCCATACAAGATTATGGTAATAATGAGTGGAAATTATGGTAATCATTTCATGGCATTAGAAAGGACCATCGATTAATAAAATCATACTTATTTCAAGTCCCGATATATATAGGTAAATGTGCAAAGTGTGGTGGGTGTCGTGGAGTCTACGTGCTAACACAAGCTTCAATGGTGATAATGGAAAATCATTACTATGGAATATCTGTATTTATTATAATACCTCCCCCAAAATAAGGGATGACCATCCACAATCATGTCGATTCATGTCAAATGAGTTATCAATCAAATCCACAAAGTCGATCGGTGACATACTTAGCGACTTACCTCAATGGAGTAACGACAACAGAGGAGTAACAATATCGAAGGGAGTAATAACACCTGAGGAGTAACCACATGGGGGCGGGGTAACAACACCCAAGGATTAACAATATTCAGGGGAGTAACAACACTCGAGGAGTAACAACACCGGTTGAACACTTAGTCAGAATTTCCACGAACGGAGTAACAACATCGGAGGAGTAACAACACTTGAAGAGTAATAGCACCAGCGTTGTGCTTAGACGAAATCACCACGAAGTAATAGCACTGAAGGAGTAACTACACCAGTGAAGTACTTAGACTAAATCACTACAAACATAGTAACAAAACCAGAGGAGTAACAATAGTAGCATAGTATTAGAAGAAATAGCAAAGAAGTAAAAACATTGGAGGATTAACAAAAATGGAGTAACCGCACCAACGAAGTAATTAGATGAAATCTCTATGAACAGAGTAATAACATTGATGGAGTAACACCATTGGAGGAGTAACAACACTAGTGAGGTACTTAGACAAAATTAGTACCCATAGAGTAACAAAACTGGGGGTGTAATAACACTAGTGAAGTACCTACAAGAAAAATAATGATAGAGTAGTAACAATATTTATTTATATATATATATATATATATTATATTCATTTATTCATTTTTTAGATCAAAGGTGCACAGGAAGATTTTTATGCACTAATAATTTCAAAACCAGAATTATCAGAGAAATGTTTAATAAAGGAATCTTTAGAAGATGGACAGTGATATAATCTCAGGCGGTGTCCATTTACAAGTAGAGGAATGTTTGCCTCATAAATTGTTATAAGTCTAACTGTCCTGTTATCAAACATTGTGTCAACTTCATATGATCCCATCCATCTGGAGTAGAGTTTTCCATTAAAACATTGGAATCGAGAATCGTAGAGTAATGCCCAATCTCCTCTTTGAAACACATTTTTCTTAATAAATTTGCCATGCCATTTAGTTTGTTGCTGTTGAATTGCATCAGTATTATGGATAGCTACCAACTGAATTTCATCCAATTAATTTAATTGTTCTAGCCACTTTTTCCGGGCTTCTGAAAGATCCAAACCTACTTCAAGGGTTGTCCTAACTATCTTAATTTTGAATTCCACCGGAAACAAAGGGGATTTCGCATAGACAAGCTCGTATGGTTAAAATCCTTTTGTGTTATTCCATGTTGTTATATATGCCCACAATGCTTTAGGAAGATTTTCAACCCAATTTTAGTGATGGTTTGCTATGGTATTGGTAATAATATTTTCCAGTACCTTGTTTGTGCTCTCCACTTGACCATTCGTTTGAGGATGATATGGAGATGTTACCCTATGCTTGATTCCATACTTCTCCATAAGTCCTACTATCATATGTGATTTAAATTGTGCCCCTCCATCTAAAACTATCTCTCTAGGAGCTTCGTATCGAGAAAAGATTTATTCAAATAAAAAGTCTGAGACAACCTATTCTATTGCTTTCACAACAACCTTGGCCTCTACCCACTTTGTCACAAAAGCCGTGCAAACTAGAATGTGAACTTTATGACGTGAAGGAAGATTTAACGACCTAACGAAATTGATAGCCCATTTTTCAAAGGGCTCAAAAGCTAGCTTAGGCTGTAATGAAATCTCATTTGCCTGACCAGGCTAACCCATCTGTTGGCAACTATCACACCCTTGAACATATTTCCTTGCATCACGAAAAATAGAAGGCCCATAGTACACCATTTGAAACACCTTATGACCTATTCACTTATTTGCAAAATGTCTCCCATAGGGGCCATCATGAGTAGCTTTTAGGACATCATATATTTCATCATCACTTATGTAGTGCCATATTTGTTGGTTAGGTCCTGTATAAAATAGATATCCTTCTATCCATGAATAGCACACACTATGATGGATAATCTTTCATTCTTCTCTATATGGGAGGTGTTCAGTTACTTTTCCTGTACCAATACAGTTAGAAATATCTACATACCACAGAGTGCGAAAGAAATTTCAAAGAGACGTCCATGTGGATAACTGTCCTCTACAAGTGTACCTTAATCACTACTATCCATCCTAGTCAATAAATATGCAACTACATTATCTTTCCCTAGCTTATCTACAATGGTAATATCAAATTTTTGAAATAAAACCAAATGTAAGGTCCTACCTTACCAACCATCAATATTATACTAAGGCTGACTCAAAATGCGATATTATTTTATTTTAAGTTTAACTTTTTAAGACATAAAAGTTAATGCAAGGTCATATATATATAATAATATATTAATATTATAATATATATATATATATATATATATATATATATTATATAATTATTGGTATATTTACACTACACACTAATTTATACTAACTAAATAACCCATGGCAATATTAATCTTCTCATCAAAGCTATAGGGTCATGGTTCATCAAGATCAAAAAATTACAACCATAAGTCTTAAAATCACATTTAAATGATAGAGTATTTAGTGGGATAAATAATATCAATCTTTACAAACCACAATTTTCAATAAGCTAATTGTTCATTCTATTGCAATTAAGAGTGTTTAAGGGTGACTAATTTGATTTTGTTCTAAATAATATGCCTATGAATTCTTTGGTAAAACAAAGGGAAGAAAAACAAGATAATTCAATTCATAGATATAATTAGCTATAACCATTGAAGAATTATGCGAAACAGCTTGCAAGCATGAAATATACAGCCATTGAGGCATTTTGCCAAACACTTATGACCATAACTTCTTTTTCATTGCTAGTAATGCCAATAAGTCAACCTAATACATAAGTATAATTATCATCCATCTTCATTGTTGCATATACAAAAATTTAGACTATAAATATTTAAGAACTTTTACAAATAGCTTGCAGCGATGTAGCTACAACCATTGGAGAATTTTGAACAACAATTAGCAGTCAGAAAACAAGATGCTAACTATTAAACTATAAAACAAGCAATCACAAGTTATTTAAACTATCAATGTATTAACCATTAAGACTTTAAAAAAAGAATTCCAAGTTTATATAATAGGCTAGTTTCATAAATAGAGATTACTAGGTAAATCAAAGCTAAAAAAAAAAACAACAAAACAAGCCACCAGGCAACAACAACAATTCTGTAAAATATAGTAGATTAAAGAATGAGATTCAGAAACTCTTTTTTGAAATCAAAGTTGGGATGACATGTCCAAAAGGTATAGATATCCCCTGATGTTAAAATTATTCGAAACAGAAATGCCCAGAAAGGTGATTCTTTAAAACCACAACCAAAAACAAATTCCTACTATCCCATTTATCACTTTTGTCAAACATATAATGTGAAAACTTATCTACAGTTGTAAAAAGAGAATGAAAAATTAAATTTATGCTATTAATATGTTTTCATAAAACTCGTGGAAGCTTGAATGCTTCAAACATTAAGACATGATGTCAATCAACTTGCAACGAAATTGTACAAAAGAACTTACATAAAATAAACTACAATTAATGCAAAATTCCTTCAACATTTAGTGTGCAACATTTGATATACATTTGAGTTTTAGTCAACAACCAAATAAGTGAAAACCATGAAATGAACTATAAAAAAAACATAATATTATGTTGTCAAACATACCTGGCAATGAATTTATAAAACTCAAAAAAATGGGAGTATGCTCTAGCTCCAATGAGAGTATTCTCCAGCTTCAATATCCTTACCAACTTATTGTGAATCACCCGGTTTTCCTCCCAACCACATCCAGGAAGAACTTCTCCCCTTGGAACCCCCGAGATGCAAAATATCACAATTGATACCAAAAGGCAACAGTAGAGAGATTTGCAAGGCAAACTAAGGAAGCAAATTTTTTCTTCCAATCAATACCACTCATGGCCAACCTCAATAGCTAGAGATCTTAGTATTTTAGTGGAATTTCAGATTTATTTTGGAAATAATTGACTACTCTCCATATCTCTCCCTCTCACTATTTTCCCCAAGTCTCTTCCACTCTTGGCATCATAATCCACAAACCCAAGTGAGAATACATGAGACTCATATATAGGAGGAGAAACCAATTCTTGTCTTAAAGGAGGCGAAATGTGAATGAATTTTATTCCATTTAGAGGATCATAACTTGTGCCATTAAGGAGAGGTATGCATGCCTTAGTTAAGGAGAGTGTAACATATGCATTAAAGAGAGCATAAGATTAATATTTTATGACATATTTTTAATGAGTGAAAAGAAATATCCCATTATTTGATGAGTGCATAAAATAAAGTGTAATGGATTATTTAAAAGAGAGAGAGAGAGAGAGTTACATAGAGCTATGAGAGTTGTGAAGGAGATGTGTGAATGAAATTGACTTGTAATTCCTTTTTAATAATAATATCATAGTCCGAGTAAAGATAATAATAATATTAATAATATTGAGGATTCAATCACGATTGAACTATTAGGATTAATTAACGATAAGTTAAGTTGTTTTTCTTCAACTTCACTTAATTACCAATTTATGCAAGGTGATTTACTATTTTTGGAAATTCCTGCTTGAGATGATGGACATGACTTTATATTTTTAGAAAGTCATTCGAGAATTGTGAGAATTAAATTTTATTTAAGGAAATTTATCCATGAGTGGTATTTTTCTTCTGGAGAATAGGGATTATGCACCCTATTTCATGCATCTTCGTGCCTTAGTAGATTGAGTACTCTGCGCCCTAAACTACTTCAAAGATCCAAGATTCCACAACTTGGTCTTTTTAAATATTGAGGACTCCACGCCCTAAATATACAAGACTCCATGCCTTTATATTTCTTCCATTTAGGACTCCACACCCTAATTTCCATGCTCTCTCATCTACTGTGCTTTGAAACTTCGTGTTTCTCCTTATGGTAATGATTGTGAGATTTTACCCATCTGGTGGTTCACTAGTAAGGCCTTGTACAAACACTTGCACACATTACAATCTCATACATCAAAGGAATCAAATGAATTTCATAATGAAATGAAATTAATCACATTTTACCAAGAATGGTGCATGGCTTCCACAATCATTTTCGTTTTGAAGAAATGACTTCCACAGTCATTCATAATTGAACATCCTTGTCGGAAAATGACCAGGTACCCTACCACATCTTGCTTAGTGCAATATTAGACATATTTAATCACACAAATCATGTATCATCCATAAATTATAATTAATTATCGATTCGATATAACCATGAGAATCCATGGGTCTATGTGTCTGAATCTTGGATCACCATCCATGTCATACACCTGCTTCATAAATCAGACACAAAAAGAGAAACTGTAATATCCCTAACCCGAAATATTCCTCAAACCCCAGCAAAAACTCCAACCAAATATGTGCAAATGATATAATAACCCAGAAGTGATAAAATAATAGTGGAACAACATATAATAATGTAAACCAGGAATATAAGAAGATACACAAGAAATGCAGCGAGAAATGGTAAGCCATTTTATTATAATGAGCAATAAATGAGTATAAGAGGTGATTAGACAAATGGAACCTCGACTTGCACAAGTCAAGGGAAGAAATATTCTTAGAATGACAAGAATGGCCTCTCTGCATGGATGCTACTGTTGTGCTACTACTGCTACTAGAAAACAAATGATGATTTGGGGTTGCTCCCCTCGTCAGAAAAAACTGAAACTCTAGATTCATGCTCTACTCAAGAAACCCAAAAAAACCCAGAAAGTTTCGTGGAATGGCCTCACACTAATCTGCATCCCAATTGCTAGGAAACTGTCGTGCTACTACTGCTGCTAGAAATTGAATGAGGATTTGGGGCTGATCCCCTCCTCAGAAAAGGCTGAAACTCTGGAATCAGACTCTACTCAAGAAACACAGAAAAACCCAGAAAGCTTTTCTGAAATGGCCGATCCCCGAAAATCACCCCCTTGGGGTTCTGCACAGTTCCTCAAAGACACTGATGAAACTGCTGCTGAAATGCTGATGAAACTGCTGCTGAAATGCTGATGAAACTACTGCTGGAATGCAAATGGAAATACCTTTCCCAAGCAGGCACTCGAAGTGCGCCAGGGCTAAGGGTGAGATCTTCAAATGGAGACACTCAATGCACTAAATAGTGTTGTAGACTAGCTAAATAGCCAGCGTGCTCTAAGTCGAAATGGCTATCACAAATGCTCATAACCAGAATGATCCCAAATGAGGGGGTTCCTCTCTATTTTATATCCTTTGCCTCTCACAATCCCTAGGATCACTTTCTCCTGCGTGATCCCCTTCTTGCCATGTGTTCCTTCCCTCCTGTACAGTCCCTCCATGTGTCTACGTGGGCCCCATTTCTGCATCCCCCTTTGGCCCCCTTCGTTCCCCCTTAAGTCACAACGTTGTGCTACCTAGGAAGTGGCTTTTTATTCTAAAGTGAGTTATGTTCCCCCTTCCTCACTTTTTATTTACAAATAACTATAGAAGGCAAAAATCGAACAAAATCGAATATTCCAATTAGCCATAGCTAATTAGGAATATTACAGAAACATATGTATAACATCTACTTAACCAAAAAATCTAATACACATAATCAATGTTACCACATATAAGAGGAAATATAACTATATAAAACATTGTTCCCCAATCCAGTGATCAATCTGGCATACATAAACATAAACGGAAATACAACTATGTGTATAAAACATTATTCCTTAATCAAGTTATCAACCTGTCATATATATAACTCATCAACAATCACCCTTGAGAGGTGTGACAAAGCTATACTAGGAAAAGAATAGGACACTACACCAACCATCTTGTAATATGACCAAGGGTTATCGGTTTATTCTTTAGATACATGATAGTTGTATGACTAGTATGCACGAAAGTATGATAGCCTATAATGTAATGTTGAAACTTAATAATAGCATAAAAAATAGCCAAGAACTCCTTTTTAGTTACCGTATAGTTCAGTGCAATAGGATTCAAGTTCTTGCTGACATAATAGATCACATACAATTTATTTTCCTCTTGTTTCCCTAGGACTGCCCTTACTGATGTCTGAGAAGTGGGTGTAGAGATGTGAAATGGGATCTTCTAGTCAGGACAATGTAATATAGGATCTTTACAAAGTAGCACTTTGATTTCCTTAAAGGTTGCTTCACATTCATTTTTCCACAAAAACTCTACATCTTTAAGTAGCAATTGAAAAAGCGACAATGTTGTCTTAGATTTTTTTCTATAAAACGCTTGTAATAGCCAGCGTAATTGATAAAGCTACATATCTATGTTGGTGTCTTAGGTGTAGGAAAATTCAATATTACCTCTACCTTAGTAGGATCAACTGAAATTCCTGCAGCTGAAAGTAGGTGTCTCAACAGTATTCCTTCTTTCATCATCATATGGAATTTTATTACACTAAGAGAAACATATGTTTTCTTACATCTCTTAACTACTTTCTCAAATTTTTCTAGACCTTATTGAAAATAATCTCCATATGGGGTGAATTCATCCATGTAAATTTTAACACTATCATTGATTAAATCTGAAATAATTCCTAATATTTCCCTTTGAAAGGTAGCGGGTGTGTTACAGAGACCAAATGGAAGGAATCAACTGGAAAAGGTTCCCTAATGGCATGTGAAGGCAGTTTTATGTTGATCCTCAGGAGCTATTTGTATCTGATTGTATGAGTTGAATCCATCCAGAAAGGACAAAAACTTATTTCTGTCTAATGTATTAAAGACCTAGTCAATAAAGGGTAAGGGAAAATGGTCTTTAAAGTCGCTTTATTTAATTCCCTGTAATCAACAAAAATATACCACTTTCCATTCTTCTTAGAAACAATGACCAGTGGGGAAACCTATTAACTTTTCAATATTGAATAAATAAAACCCACATCTAATAGCTTTTGTAATTCGTCCTTCACAATGTATTTTAAGGTATGATTCATTCTTCTCTGTGGATTCCTAACAGGTTGACATTCTTATTTAATGTATATGTGATGAGTACATAAATAAACAAGGATTCCTTTCATATCTGTATACTCCTAAAAAAGGCTTCTTTATGTTTCTGAAGGACCTTCAGTAACAATTTGGTTTGGCAGGTGAAAGGTCAGGATTAATATTCAACATTTTCCCTGGTTCAATTTCTACAGAAATACTGTCACGGGGTACAATTACATGAATATTTCCAAATTTTGTTTTTGGTTCCATATCTTCTTAAACATTGCAAGTCATGACAAATTCTAATAACTAGTGGGCTAGATCAGAAACGAAGTTGGGACCATTGAGAAAGGTGGTAATGACATCATCCTCCATTTCACCCTTGAAACAAAGAGCCTTATTGATGCTAAGGATAGGTCTAACTTCTTCATTCTCAGGTTCAGACTCTTTCATAGGTAGAGATTTTTTTTATTAAGGTAAATCCTGGTTTATCTAATGAACTTGCTTCTGTAGGCGGGTAGAGGATAAGATTCTTTGTAACTTCCCCATTTGATATTACCATATTTACATACCAACACCCAATGTAAGCATTTGTAGTCACAAGCGAAGGTCTTCCTAAAATCAAAGGATGTCCACTGGCTAGGGATTGGATATGTGAAATGAAAAGTTTGACAAGGTATTTCCATGAGTCTACTGAAATAGTTATATCTTCCAACTTCCCTATCAGTCTTATAGTGGTATGATCTGCCAATTTTAGGAAGGTGGGAGTTGGTTTAAGGTTTCGCAGGCACTAGGTAATCATAGGTGCATAGATTATGACATTAATTGTTGCCCCTAAATCTACGAGTACATTTGGGATATCAACCCATTAATATGTATTGTCATAATTAGATTTCCTGTATCCCTGTATTTAACAGGTATATGCTTCCTTCACATCTTGGGATTTACAGTAGTCTTGATATTTTTCAAGGAAATTTTCTTCATATCGTCCCATGTAGTAATAGATTCCTCTAACTGCATAAACCATCTCAAAGTTTTTCCCTTCAATGTAGCGGGGAATATCTTGAATTTTTGAGAATCAGGAATATAATCAGAGCCCCGAAAAACAACATCAAATTCAGAAAGGAATGTGTCAGGATCCTCAGAATAAAGACCATGGAAATTGGGTAATGACATCAAAGTAATAGGCTTCATAGTCACATCACCTCTGATATCTCCAATTGGGAATTCGATCGAAAAGGTTGCAGGAGCCATGAATATCTTCCAATATTCAGTTGGAATCTCAATAGGTTTTAGCTCTACTTGTTCTATAACACGTGGTTGAGGTTGTTTAACAACACTTCCTCGATCAACTAGTGTAGAGAATTACCTCAAATCGTCTTCCTCTGAGCTTGCAATATGTAGTTCCTCAGATCCTCTACTTGGTACTTCTTCTTCCCCAAATTTCACTTCTATTATTGGGGGAGGTTCTGGTTGTGAAACTAATTTCCCTCCAGATTTCATATGAGATCTCACCCTAATATAAGCTTGTGATGATGCTCTTAACTCAGCTCTTGAAATGATCTCTTGGATGTAGGTATTTCTACCTAGATCTCTCGCTCTTATTTTCGGGGGTCTTCATATACCCTTTTAATTTGTATCTTTATTCATGCAATCAGAAAATAAAAGGAAAACATTCAAGAAAATCGAAAGATTAGGACCTAGAGTAGGGTAACAAATTCCCTCCCTAGGATGAGAGAGTGGCCCCTAAAAAGAAAGAAAAACAATAAAATAAACCAATGAGAAAATCTAAGCTCATGACCTGTTGTGGCCGGCAATAACCCCCCTTTCTATTTAGTATTAGTAATAAAATTCAATAAATGGGGACCCTTCTAGAAATAAAAAACTAGCACTTATAATTAATTCCCTTTGAATAAAACACACTATCATAAACTTGGGAAAACACCTACAAAACCCAAAAAACTTAAGTTTTATGATAAGTTTCAAATAAAAATCATTCTCTCAACAATAAATCATTGCATCGCAGAAGGTAATTGAGGATATCATATAAGCAAACTTTCGAAATTACGAAAACGTGATAATGCGAGATCACACGCCTTAAAGACTCATTGCACATCACAACTTTCATATGCCGCAAGTATCACCTAATATAAAACATCCCGATCCTGCGATATGCGTTAAAGAATCTTGCAATCGCATTTCGTGGTTGCATAAGGAAATAAATCACTAAACAAAAAGGATTAGTGATATCGCAATTTGGAATATTGCAATATGCGATATTGTGAAGTAAATCACAAAATCGCTTTATCGCAGATTAGCAGGGTTCATTGTTCAATAAAGTATTTCTCGTAATCTGATACCGATTTATGGGAATTCATGTCAATTTAGTGGTTTGTTGATGGTCATTTATGAGATAAGATTTAGATCTGATTGAAAGGTTGTTTCACATAGGGTGATATATTTGATATGATTTTGAAATTAAAAGCTTTCCCGTCACCTTATCTCTTACCATTATTCTTTCCTTGTAAACTTGCAGGAGCGGCAAGTAGAATAATATACGCAGCAGTATTCAGAGCATAGTGGGAAAGAAGGGAAAAGCTTCGGTTGTTGAGGAAAAAGAGATGACGCCTTTATTCACAGACACCACCTATAGCAGAGATGCCAACATACCCACTTGGGAAGGCATGTATAGTCCGCTCAAAGAAGAAAATCCCAGAGTTATGGAAGTTACAGTGACAACAGACTCAGGCGGGTCATTTGAAGCATCAATTACTGAACTTTCATGTTCATTCCTTCACTGAATAGCGGCAAGACCTAAGATACTTCCATATACAGACATGGTCAAGTGGGTATTGAACAATGCTGATATAACAGACAGAAAATTCAAGTCTCGGAGCCAAGAGCTCATTAGGTCATTTAGCCCACAAGATTTAAGGCTTATGTGTCATCTACCAGAGCCGCATGCAAGCTACAACAAGTAGTTCAGGGAGAAGTTCGCCAAATAAAATGAAGATTTGGTGGAGTGCACCAAGAACTGGTTGGCAAGGGAAGAGCCATTGAAAAAGGACAAACATGGTATGTACAGTACTGGTTCCCTCTCCTCCCCATATTGTTTTGTTGCTGCTACGCTATGTAGGCTATTTGGAAGGCCTGAAATCAACAAGTTTTCATCAGAGTGGCTACACCTATTAGATGCAGCCACTAATGCCACTATCATGGATTGGGCCTAGCTATTTTCTGATAATTTAGCCTCCGCTATTTGGAACTATCCGTCTAAAAGAACTCCCTCTCAGAGGATTTATCCTCCTTTATTTTTAGTTGCTTATGTTATTGATGCAATCTGTTTTGTTTCCAAATTTCCTTTAATGGGTTGGAAGTGGACTACATAGAATCCTTTGCCCATTCACATTTACTATAAGGAATTGAGGGATTCCAAGTTTATCCCATATTTTTACAGAATTTGTCATGGAGTTATGTTACCTCTTCACAAAATGTTGTATAATAAGGACGCCCCAAGATTTTCCCCCGAAGCGAAAGTTGATATTCTCCCTATCGGAAGATGGTTTGGGGAAGAGTTTTTCACTTATGTCAGAGTATTTGGAAGCATTTCTTTCCCTCATGTGCTACCCTTATATGTTCCTGATAAGTTATTGGCTCGAGAAATTGCTTACCAGTCCTGTGGGGTGGGAGGAATAAGCAAAGAGTTGAAAGAAAAGAAGAAGGCCATTTGGTCGCAATTTCCTGTGGCCTGTGGGGCCTTTTCACTATTTGATTTAGGTCATGCGTTCAAAGAAGTAGACAACATGCTGAGTCTACGACTGTTTAAATTTCTAGGGAAACAATTCGACCCCTTTGATGTCATTACGAATTTTACTACAACTATCAAGATAAAGGTATTTTCTAAATAAGACGATCTCTTTGATGACACTTCCCAGTAGAAAAGCACACTGAAAGAAATTTTTCATATGGCTCAAATTCAATTTCCCCTAGTGGAATTCCAAGAATTCAAACTGTACAGAGAGTGGAGACTTGCAAACATCCCTTTGGATAAGTTGTGCATAGAACTAATAAGGGAGCCAACTCCTAGTATCAGTTTAAGTGGAAGCTCGGGTACAAACAAGTCTAGGTCTAAGTCTGGGAAAGAGTCACCAGAACGATCATAACGGTTCGAGAGCGACCATAATAAAAGTGAAGGCTCAGTTAGAGATACTGCCCAATCTGAAGAGCGCCCAGAGCAACAGGTATTGACGACGCCACAAGTGAAGGTTCCTCATCCCTTCATCCAGTCACCGCAACCAGTGAGCACTGAACTAGATAAAGAGTGGGAAACATTTAATGAATTGATTAATACTGAAGATAAGAACACAAAGACACCCGAGAGTACAGTGCAGATAATGACATATATGGTCATTGTAACAGTCAGTAATGCTCCAGAAATGGAACATATTCCCATTACCCCATCGTTTGAAATCATGCTGAAGATAGAGGAGATTCCCCATCTAGATGCATTTAATAATCCACAACACAAGGCAGTGGTAAGAATTCAAAGAAAGAAATGGAAATTTGACAGTGTGCTCTCACCTGAGGCAGAGTAGCTAGATGTCCTTTGGAGAGACCCTACCACTGACCCTACTGAAAATCTAACTAAGTTATCCCAGATCGCAGGAGCCTATGCTTCTGCCACTATCGATAAAGCATCTGAAGTACAACAATTACTTAATTATAGAGAGAAACAAATCTAAGTTTTGCAACAATAGCTATAGCAGGCCAGTGCCAACCGAGAAGTAGAGGAGAAGTTAGAAAAATTACAACAGGATTTTCGACAGATGTAGCTGAGGTATCAAAGAAATTTGTATGAGAAAGAACATCAATTACATGCCATGTTAGAAATGCATAGAGATGAACCCAAGATCATAGAGTTTGTCTCAGAAGCCCTTGCCTTGAACAACCAACTCTTGCAATAGAAAGAGGCACTATGTCAAAGAATATCACAATGGAGATCCCATTGCGAGATGAGTGATAAAACTACAAATCAAGTCGTGGATTTGCGACTCGATTATGATTTAATTGATAGAATAATTTCTGATTATTTGATTTGGTAGGAATCAAAGGAAGGAAAGAAACCAGGCTTGCCCAAAATCAATGAAGCCCACAAAGAAACGTTGTTCCATAAGTGGGACGCACAGATTAAAAAGGCAGAACATGCAGCGAAAGAAGCAATGACAACGACAAACATTGTCATTGACTGTGTCAATGAAAATATGCATAGAGCAAACCTGATATCAGAAACCGCTCTGGGATTTCTCCTAAAGGCACAACAACTACAAACAAGCTGGAGATAGAAGACTGAGGAAAAGGCAAAGTCCATCAAGAAGTTAACCAAGTTGAATTGGGACACTTACTGACAGTACTTGGTTAAACCGCACAATCAATGCATGAATCTAAAGTGCCTTACAAATTTTGCCGAGAAGATAGTGCCATCACTTGCCGATTTTATTTTCGCAAGACAACTAAAATCAGAGGTTGGCCAAATGATGCTCCTCAAGCCAATGCTGAATGCCTACGATCTCAGAGAACATATGCATAGATAGTTAATTTCCATATACAGTTTTAGTTTTATTTTTTATTTATTTTTGCCTTAGATGAGGATGGTCATTTAAACCTCCTCCTATATTTTTGTAATAAACTATTTTTAGTATTTATTTAGTAGTATTTTAACCCCTCTCATGCATGTGGAGAGGGTTCCTAAAATTTGTCAAAAACGTTTCCTCAGAACTTGCACTTTTGCACCCTTGGAGGAGGTTTAGATGAATGAATGGAATGAGATTTGATATCTGTGTTTAATGTCTACTACTGAAATGCATTTTTGTACTCTTAGTAGATATTGAATTAGGAAGAGATAAATCTATATTGCTGAAGCTCATGAGTAGAACTTGTTATCAATGGTACTTTTTTCTCTTAATGATTTCTGCTTATGTGTCAAAGTAATATTTTATGTTCAGTTATTTATATATGAAGGCTTGAATGTTTGAGTTATCATTTGGCACTTTTGTACTGTGATGACTATTCTGTTTATGCTTAATGTATGAATGACTTATTATGCGATATGCTTCTCACAATTGTTTCAGCTACTTTCTTATACGAAACAATTCATTTTTAATGAATTCTTTTCTCGTAGCGATTGAATGATCTTTATTACCAATTGTTGTTAGAAACTATTTTAGATCGCATAAGTAAAAGGTTAATTCCCGGGTTAGTTTTAGAATTAGATATTTCTGTTCATTAGGATATAATTTCATGTTGTAAGTTAGACTTATATTAAAAGCATTTTACTTAGAAATATTTAGAAAGGGAAATATCAATTCTTATCATCACACATATATTGGGAAACTTGTCCCATTATCCCCAGTCAGGCCCACCATCCCAAATGAAAAAGGAGTTGCTTTCAAGGTCTGGACTGGGTGGGTATCCCCCTTGTTGTAGAGTCAATTTTCGGGACTTCAATAGGACCTAAAACAGGGTGAAATAAAAACTTTCCTTCAAAGGATGAGAGAGCAGTTCCTATGAAAAATAAAACAGGACAATCTAATTCTCACGACCTGGAGTAAGATGAAAACCTCCCTCCCCGGGATGAGAGGGTGGTCGTAAAAAAGCAAGAAAGCAAAGAAACCAAAATGATCTAATGCTCAACACTTGAAGCATGGGGAAAAAATCCCTCTTGAGGACAAGAGATCAGTCCTATGGTTGATATTGTTCATACTTTCGTGCCTTCGAAAGCCTCCCAGGAAACGATGGAAAAATGTTGGTGTTCAAATATGAATCATGGAATTCACCCAATTCCACATTAATTGTCAACACAGGGCTCTAAGATTTATTTCAAGGCGATCATGCAATGTATATGCAGGCCACCATTTCCCTACCCAGCATTGAACATACAATTATAAACTTAACAATGTGTAACAACAAGCAATAATTGTAACAACAATAAGAGTAACAACAAGAAGAGTTAAAACAAGTTAAGACTCACAGTGACACACTGATAATTATTCATAGAAATAAATAACTCAACCGAAATAAACCTATGCACACATCTATTCCAACAACACCTGGTCAGGATAGTGGGCCCCAGTCCCTGATTAGGACTTTGGCAAGATCAAGAAGTCACGAAATTCTCAGAAGGTCAGAGTTTCATTAATCAAAAGGACATGATACAATATGTTGTTACAGACTCAGAGTTAACATAATTCTCTTGCTATCTTAATTACTGGCTTTCACAACCCATAACTCTACTTATACAAATTGGTAACAATAACAACTCCTAGAATCACCACAATTGTCTATCTACAATTACATAGTGGCTTCCAAAGAAAAAAAATATAAAGATAGCAGTACATTGATTGAGGGGTTGATCCATCATTGTAGCTAATGTCCCAAGATAGCACTACCACCTCATTGGTCACCATTCGTTAAACCACGGTCTTGATCAATCTTCCTCCAAATCTGCAAGAATAATTTAATTAGCAAGACACTTAGGAAACAATCCCCTATGACTATGATTCATTGATTAATGATTCATAATGACATGAAAAGAGGTATGCATGTGATTTTTATAATGTAAATTGACCAACGATGGTGTAAAATGGATATAGGAAATAGGGTAAGAAGGTGCGTTAAAACATGAAAATTCAACCATCAACAAACATGACTTCATCATTATAGTAGTAGACACACTAAGAAAGGAAACACACTTTATAACTCTATAATCTACCTATGAAACAACTAAAATTGAAAACATTGTTATGCAGGATATCTTTAGATTACATGGAATTCCAAAAATGATAGTGTTTGACAGAGATGCTAAATTCACTTCCAAATTTTGGAAAGCTTGATTTGGAGGTGTGGGGACACAACTAAATTTTAGCACTGCACATCACACCCAAAATAATGCATAGAAAGAGAGAAGAAATCATATTTTAGAGGATATGCTAAGAATGTATACCATTGATAGACTTGCTAAATGGGAAGATTTTCTACATTTAGCAGAATTTGCCTAGAATAATAGTTATCAAGATTCAATAAAACTGAGACAAATTGAAGCATTTTTTGGCTTGTTGGGGTATGACCCAAGTTCGGAGTTAATTAGCCAAACAAATCGTTGTACTACTAGACTTTTCGGCAACAATCCGTGGAGCACGGACTGAGGTCTCACCCTAGGTAGTATGGGAGGGTGCTAGAACCAGGTTTCTGCACCCTTGAGATGTATGAGAGGTTCGATTGGTCCTCTATTTGTTACTGCCCGCAGGTTGCTTTGTGCACTTTCTCGTTCCTCGCGCCCCGATACCTTGCCTTTGCGCAACCCTAACTAGGGGCTGTGCCACGCTGTGCGCTATTACCCGAGTTGTTACTTATCTCCTAGTACTAATTAATCACCTTCACCTACTTGAATGTCTTGAGTTATAATTAGTAATACAAAAAATTCATACAGGTTCGTGCAGTAAATAAATAGTATACCTGCAAATTATATCCAATCACGCATTAAACCAAGAAAAGATACACAAAATTATTGTAAAAATTCTCTTTATTGATTCTCCCAATGGTTATAGACTCTTCCTACCCGACGCACTCAGCTGCAGGGGTCTGTCCACTCAGCTGCGGACTACTAGGCCTCTGCACACTCAGGTGCAGAGCCTTACCCTACTTTATGACCCACAGACACACTTTACACTTCAACTCAATCCGTTGGACTTCTTCTCTTTTTCTATCGTCTATTCCATCTTCTATTAGTTATCTTATACACTTAGAGAAGTCGCTCTATTTATACAATTCCATGGTCCACAGACCATGGGTAGGTATATCCAGCTGACATTACATTACAAAAACTAGGGTGGAAAACCCTGTGACTCTATTACAATTTCGCGCCTCCCGCCCATAATTCTTGGAGCTTTTACAAGAAGACTCGGTCGAAACTTGGGCTTTAAGCCCAAAAACATGCCTTGGGGGACTCCATGCCCAAAAGGCCCCCAACACAAACATCATGACTCGCCCTCGAGTCACGTTGTCGGCATGGAGATCTTTGCACGGAGTCCCTCCAGCTGTGCCCGAACTACTGCAAGGTCGACAACGCACTGAGCTACTTCTTGCTGGATCTGTTGCATGCGATGTTCTAATACCTCAGTGTCGAAAGTGCTTCTCTGCATCAATGCGTGTATCCCCTGCATGTGTGTGAGATTTCTTTCAATTTCTGTTGTGATGGTGAAGGCCTCATCCATCCAAAGTTGAAAACGCACCTTGAGGACTGCTTCCTTGTGTCACAATTCAGTGCTTTGGCCTATTGCTTCTACGCGAGCCTCTAAGTGAGGGCCACTATCTGCCCAGTTCCTTTGATGCTGTCATACTACTATTCGAGTTCTTGGGCCTCTGTCTCTAAGAGCTAGATGTTGGGATCCTCCTGCAGATTTGTGAGGATCTCAAATGATTCTTCCAACACGATGGTGTTGTTATAAAATTATATATTACAGAGTAATGGAACACATAAAATATTGTAGAAATATAAACACATAAAACACATAAAACAAGAGAGACACGCATATACGTGGTTCATCCAGTTTGAGCTACATCCACAGAGAAATAGCCAGTCCTTCTTTTATTATATTATCCATCAAACTGAAGAGATACAACCTATAGCAAATCCACTATAACACCCTCTTCACTCTCAATCTCCTCTCTCTTCCTCACTCAGAATACAGATATACATGACGCAATACAATTCCCTCATATATAGTGAGGGGTTGCCTTCTAGGGCAAAAAACCCTAAATTAAACATAACTTCTACCGTCAGATCATCCGCCTAATGAATGGCCCATATTGACTAAAAATTAGTAGACTTTTACAAGGCAATTTTACATCTATTTTTAGCTTCGGGGGCGATGCCCCCAAATGCTAGCACCCAGACCCCCCAGTCAAGGGGATTTAACCCCCCCCCTGGACCCCCGTGGGGGGGACAAGTCCCCCCTGCACCCCCTCATGTGGAGGGGTGTACAGTCTTCCTGGGGTATACATCTAGCTAAAACCTTTGAATACAGAAGATAATCAGGCTCCACACCCAACAGGTGCAGTCTCACACTACACTGCCAATTTTGTCGAGTCCTGCTGTGATAGTGCTAGCACACTATTCTCTGACTTCGAGAGGGGTGGATGGCTTTTCCTTTAATCGTAGCTCGACGATTTGAAGGTTCAGATCCAGCTGAACCTCTGTCATTTCCTCCCTCGCCTCACGTACCCCTGTTGCTAACCTGTGGATACACACCTTTGCTGGTATGTCTAATGGGATGGCCACCTCCGAGATGCTCCACCAAGCTTCATTTGTTACCTGTACTAGCTGTCGATTCTATGACACCACTTTGTCACACTGCGAGATCAATTGTTCCATATTGATTTTCTGCTTGCTGAGGACTTGCAGTGTGTGACTCTCCCTAGCTTGCACCTTTTCAGTTATCCCGTCCTGTAAAACATATAAGGTCTCTCATGGGAGTTCAGCCATATTTATACCTAGACCCTTTAGTGCACTAATCGTAGGCCTGTCAGCCTCATTTGTTGTCACTAGTGCCCCTTATGGCAGCATTATCGTATTCTTCAACTGAGTGCGCAACATTAGTTCTGCTATAGTTGTTCCGACTACAAGGCTGGTCGAAAGGATACCAGCCTGAGGAGGGTACCCTTGCAACTCCTGAAACTGTGCTCTGAGGGCCCCCAACACAATATGGTTCTCCTATATGAAATTTTGGAGAGCCTCGGAGGTGACATCACGCACTATCTCTTCAATGTCGTGTAGATCACCATCGGTTAGGGAGATCGGGTCAATGGACAACTTTGATGCCTTGACCTTCTTCTGCAACCCTATCCACTGAGTTGGGTGCAAGTGTTTCAAATTTGTTGACGTGGTTTGTGGGTCCATGCCTCCCTCTTCTTCCTCTACTTCCTCCCCATGCAAAGGTGATGTTTGGTCCTCGCGTGCCTTCACAGCTGCCTCCTATACTACTAATATTACTGTTGCGGCCTTTTCTTGCTCAATTATTGTTTTTGAAGTGTCCTATGCCACCCGCACTTCTACGGCTGTTGCCTCCTTCATTCTCTTTTCTACCAACTATACGATGCACAGCTTGGCCTCGTCTTTCTTCCTTTGTGTCTCCGACTTCTCTATCTCTGCGATGTGTTGAGTGTGCCACTCGAGTGGCCATGTCTTCGAGACTTTAAAAATGACATCATCTGTGGCTACAAAGGGTGGCTTCCTCCATTGTTTTTTTGGGTCCTTGCGTGCTCTCATGTAAATTCTATGGATGTCCACTTTAAATTCCGCAAAACTCTGAAGGTTGTTGTAGATAGTTGGCGACAACCGTGACTTATGGTTGATCCCCATTCTGAGGTTCATCTCCATGAAAAGCCAAAATGTTTTATTGTCACGGATCCTAGTGACATCCTTTGTGGCCCAGAGTGAACCGTGCTTCGCGGCGTCTAGCGGATCCTTTTCAATTATGGGGAATTGACTATCCTCCGGTAATTCCCCTGCCACGAGCACTATGGATAGCAAAATCCATGCATAATGGAATGTTTTTCCTTGTTCCTGAGCTTCGCGGAAATTCTCCAAAACCTCCTTGCAGAGGAACTCAGACTAGTTAAACTGGACCCCCTCTGCACATTGCTCGGCTAGTGTGACCACCGGAGCAGGTACCTCGACTGCGGGACACTTGTGCATGACCTTACTGGCCAGTATTTGGGTTTCTACTTTCACTGCTTTGTCATTGATGCTAGATATGGCATAGCCCCTTTTCTTATTTTCCAGCTTGTACTTCTTCTTTATGGCCTCCGCAATGGCCAAGCAACTACTCTTCCCTTCCAAGATGTCAACGGGGTCCTCTCCTTTGCATGGAAGCCAGGAAATGTGGTGAATCAAGTTTGACATGATGGGGATGGGCTCCTCCAGCCACAAACACCCATCCTGCACTAGGCAGAGAAGCTGCCTGATGATGAAAATGGTTATTGGGATGTGGTGGAAATGTAGCACCTATAGCAGGTTAAGTAGCCTAGCCTTTTCAACTACGCACAATCACTTTAACAGCTCTAATTCCATAACCCCCGCCGTGGTGTTCTACTTGGGCTTCATGAGGTGCGAGGTCTCAAGGTGAGGGAACTTCTCGTGGTTAGCGAGGTCCCAATATTCGAATTTTAAGCTCGGCACCTATCCCAGGTGCGTGCCCTAAAAAATAATGTTATCTGTGAGGAGCGGGGTCTGCAGTGAGCTCTTTCTCTCATCAAGGTCCTTAGGCACTTTACCCTTCCCTTTCTGTGGGGGGACATAGGTGGGCAGCTTTGTCGGGGGGTGCGCAGGCTCAGTTTCCCCCTCCATGCCTTTGTCCTCATCTTGGCGATGATTAGGTCCTCCAGGTCTTCTTCCTCTTCATTGGTCTCTATAGTGATAACTTTCTCCTTCTCCTCCATTGACATCCTGGTGCGCAGTGGGTTCCGTGGGGACACACGTATGGGAACCATCGATTGTTTGTCCTTCTCGGGTCTTGGTCTGTGCAGTGATTTCAGGATTTCTACCACAATCTCGACACCTTCTGGAGCATTCCCCATAGTTAGGGCCTATGCGGCCTCTTCGATGGTTAGTTTTATTATCTCCATAACGTCCTCAACTGTTGCCATCGTGTCCGTCGAGAAATCTAGCACTCGCATACTCAGGGGCTCAATCAACGCTCAACACACAACAATCAGGGCTCTACTCAATAGCTCAATTCGCAAATGACCAAGTTTTGTTTGCTATGTAGCCCCTTGTAATTTATAGTGCTTTTTGAATTTGAATTCGACCGATCCCCCTAAATTTGGTTCATTATTTCTCCCTTGGCGGCAGATTTTCCCAAATATTTCCCATAAATTGCATCTTAAATGCCTATCGCCCACTCTATTGGTCTCAAGTTGAGCATCCCATCATGAATAGTGACTTCAATGGTCACTTTCTGTCTAACCCGCGCGGTAGCGTAGCCCCCTGTGTGTAGTCATAGACCTTCTGACTCTTTTCTTATGTGCGCAGCTCCAACATCGCGCAACTCTCGGGCAAAATATTTTATAGTCCCACACTCCCTTTCAATTTCCTGGAGTGCTAATACCATTCTTCCTTCAGCTAGTCAGGTGGTCGCACCACCCGTGTAAAGTTTCATCCTGTCATCCATCATGGTTCTTGGAAAATACCCACCTTTCATTGTTATAGTCAACCTCATGCAATTTACCATTTGCAACATGCTACCCTAGTCAATTCGCTTAGTAATGTGCATTCCAAGCCAAGGCATCAGACTGATCAATTCATGGCAATAGGCCTTAAAACCTGTCATCGTGATTGTATGCATCTTGCCTTATCACCCTGGAATTTTTGATGAGAAAATATTCCTTTATCTTGTCCTCCAACCTCTTGACTTCTCTGTCAACCAGATCACTTTTCTTCCTTAATCGTACCCTTTCTTCTTCAAGTTCTTAAAGTCTAAAATTTCCTTGTTGGATTTCTACTTCCGAGGTTCCGTGAACTATCATATCTACTGGTGATATCATGTGCGGTCTAAGCTTTCCAAGTACTATAGGGCTTACCGCGATTGCTTCATACTCCAGCCTTGGCAATGCCTGCATGGTCAGGTTCTTGCACGTGGTCCTATAAGCCCACAGGACCACTGGTACATGCAGGTCCCAATCAATTCACTTCACATTGTGGACCTTGTTCAGTGGTTCCCATACTTTGTTAAAATATTTTGTGTTGATATTCTTCCGTGCAGTTGGTCTTTCCATACTTCGTGCTCCCAATCAGAGGGGTTGTTTGCGCCATTTCCTTACCCACACCTGCTTATTGATTGTGTCTCCTATCGTGAGGATGATGTGTATTCATGTAGGCTTCACACCATATGCTTGCATCCACCTGGATAGGTGGCTACACGAGCTGGTTCGTTCGACAATTTTTTCTGTTAATCACATTGGAGGCTTCCAGGCTGCATGCACATCATCCTTTTGCATTTGTGCCAGTCCTCACAACTTCTCTGGTGCGTACCCCACCATATTGCGGGCATAGTGCGCAGTACCCATTTCAGAGAATTGAAGCGCTCATGTTCCAATAATTCTCTTTCAAATTTGTTCAGAAAGTCATCCACCTCGCTTAACCCATCATACATAGGCATAACTATTACCTTTGTTGCGACACAACACAATGACCTTGTCATCATGTTATAGTTGAGCGTGGTTACCTTGTGTAACCAGTTCTGCCATCGTTTTATCTCCTTGTCAGAATTTGATGTGTAGGAGCTTTCACACTCCCATGAGATTCGACCATCCGCAGTTGGATTTACCCAGTCTTGCTCCCGTGCAGTTATCTTGTAGATGCAATCCAAGTCATCGTTGTCACTGTCGTAGTTGTGCACTGGCTCCGTGTAGCATGATCCTTCTGCATGGTCCAAAGGTACCACTACGCATAGAGACTTTTCTCAAATATCATCTTGCGCTTCTTTAGATTTATCATTCCATTCATGTTAGTGGCCCAATATGTTCCCAATAGCGTGGGGTAGGGATTGTTGTCATCAACAATCTATTACTTCAAAATCTTCTAGCACGCTTGCTCCTTTAATATCTAGCATGATTCCCTGCAATCTCCCCATAGGTAGGGTCTTTTGCTAGTTAGCCATTCACAGTTGGATAGGAGACCATTGCAACGCAAACCTACCCATGTGCTCCCATTTCTGTTTTGGTAGGACGTTCGCATCCGACCCTAGATCTAGAATCACTTGGTCCATTTCATATTCCTCAATCTGCACGGTCAATCTCATTTCCCTTCTTGTTCATGTCGTGTACTTCCAAAGCTCCCGGACTATGCGTGGTTCTCCTCGCGTGGTCTGAACACATCTAGTTATGAGTTCTTGCATGTCTCCAAGAACGTAGTGAGCATCGATGGGTCTGTTTTCGGCTCCAGTCTATCTTTACTTCCTGAAATGGAGGCATCAGCAAGGCTCCTCTTAGCTTCCATGAAGGTCTCCCTAGCGTGCTCCAAATAAAATTCTGGTTCCTTCGTTGGAGCCTTGCAAACCTAGGTACTTTCTTCAGGTTTCTTGCCTTTGTCATCTCCTGTTGTAATTCCACTTTGGAGCATGATATTTACATTACGGTCTTCCTCGCGTGGCTCAGACCCCACCATTTTTAGGTTCTAAGTCCGTGGAGGCTGGAGTGATCCTTTATCATGAAACCTTGCTATCAGTGTGCGAAAATCCTCTATCTCATGATCAAACAATGTACAATACAAGAATGACTTCACGTTGGATTCGTACAATCGCGGGCATAATTCCCTGGCCCTCTGAAGTTGTAACATATTAGCTGTTTGCGACCTCTTCTTGGTCCCCCTCCACCTCGGCCTCTTTCGCGCCCTGAAATCTAGTGCATGCCATTCCTATGTTTTGATCGATGGCCCGTGTTTTGGCCTGAACTAGGTAGGTAGGAGTTTGATCCATCATCAGTTCATAACTTCTACAGGTGCATTCATCATGTCCTACCGACCTGCATAAATTATAGAACATTTTCAGTGAATTTTGCGTATACTTCTATAATAGATGGCAGTTATTTGTAGCATGCTTTCCTCCTATATGACAAATCAAACACCACAATGCAAGTGCCGCACTTGGTCCTGCTTGTGCCTCTGGTCTTAGTGGCATTGGCCCTCCTCCCACAAGGTAATTTGCGAACACTGGGTAGTGGTCCTTATTGTGCCCCTGGCCCTTGCATTTTACGCACCATACCTCATTGTGCATCTTTGGGTAGGTTCTCCTGTCTTGTTTCAGACTCTGCATCTCCAGGCACAAGTTTTTCAACTGCACGTGAATTTGTTGAACTCTTAGGTTAGGGTCTTGTATCAGAGTTTCATCCAATCTCATTGCAACCCCCAAAGCCTCAGCCTGAGTGGTTAGCCTTTGTTGCGCCAACGCATTTCATAGATGCAGTGTTAAAGATGCTACAAACCATTCGTGGTGTTGCCCATCTATTAATGTCATGTTCACTTCGCAAATTGTGCACTTGAGTCTTTGATCCAATTCCCACGGGGTCTCGCCTGGTAGCATTGTTATTTCCTTAAATCCAATGATCGACTGTGCCTTTGACTTTGGCCTGCTAAATTCTTTGTTTAGCACATCTTGGATATATGTGATCCCCGCATTCGCGTTGTCATTGGAATTCTTAATGTACAAGGTCAGTGTGCTATCCTACGGAACACTGACCAACATTGCCTTCTTTATATTGTCGTCTATGACACCCTGTGTTTCCCATACAGATTTTATCACGAGCCAAAATTGGTTTGGATCTTCATTCCCTACTTCCTTGAACATTGGTAGCTTTATCACACTTGCCATACTACTTCGTGGTGGTGGCGAAGGTGGTGTGGGAAAAGATGAGGGTGACGATGGTGGAACAAGTGGTGGTGTGGGTGGGGGAGGTATGAGCGAAATTCTCTGCCTTATCAGATTGATCACACTTCTTGGTGAGACCTTCACGAGCTCTTCTTCGCCTCCTCACGGGAGGTGAAATTAAGGGGCTAGTTTCTAGTTCTGTGCTACCTTGGTTTCTATAGATTCTCCCACTCTGTGTAGCCCCAAACATCAATTTATTCGCATAACCCTCTTTTCACACAGTAGAATTTTAATCCAAGTGTTCAAAGATTTAATGTACTTACCTCGCGGTCCCTTGAGGAAGCGTCGTTTTGCCTCGCTATAGTTAACTGAAGTATCTAACGTGAATTTTGTGATGAATTGAGCCAGTGATCGACAACGCGCACAATCTTATCTTCAGATGCTTCCAGTTTGCACACCAATTCTAGAGTCCACACAATAGGTTTATTGAGTTTACACCCTCCTTGGCTATGTGCTAGCTTCGCGATCCACTCGTACAATTCAGTGGGGAAGGATGCAAAGAAAATTTCATGGATCTCTGTATACAAGTAGTAGTCTAACCACTCTTCCTCTGATAGTCGCGGTTTCTTGTTTTCTTGCGCCATGAACTCGTGAATATTTCTGTCCAACCAATCTTCAATTCCTTTCTTTGTCGGATTCCAGTGATACAACATCAGACATCTCTATGCAGATACCAGTCTTGGCAATGGAACCATTTGTTGGCTTGTTGGGGCCTGACCTAAGTTCAGAGTTAATTAGCGAAACAAATCCCTGTACTATTGGCCCTTTCGGCAATAGTCCATGAGTGCGGAATGAGGTCTCACCTGAAGTAGTATGGGAGGGTGCTAGAACCAGGTTTCTGTACCCTTGAGATGTCTGAGAGGTTCGATTAGTCCTCTATTTTCTCTTGCATGTAGGTTGCTTCACACACTTTCCCGTTCCTCATGCCCCAATACCTTGCATCATGCAACCCTAACTAGGGGTTGTGCTGTGCTCTGGGCTATTACCTGAGATCTTACTTATCTCGAAGTACTAATTAATTAACTTCACCTACTTGAATGTATTAAGTTATAATTAGTAATACAAAACATTCATATAGGTTCGCGTAGTAAGTAAACACTATACTTGAAAATTATATCCAATCATGCATTAAACCAGGAAAAGATACATAGAATTATAGTAAAACTTCTCTTTATTGATTCTCCTAATAGTCACAGACTCGACTTGCCCCGCGCACTCAGTTGTGGAGTACTAGGCCTCTGTGCACTCAGCTGCAGAGCCTTCCCCTACTCTATGACCCACGTACACACTTTACACTTTGAGTCAATCCCTTGGACTTCTCCTCTTTTTCTATCCTCTATTCCATCTTCTATTAGTTATCATATACACTTAGAGCCTCGCTCTATTTATACAATTCTATGGTCCATGGAACATGGGTATGTCTATCTAGCTAACATTACATTACAAAAACTAGGGTGGAAAACCTTGTGACTCTATTACAATTTCGTGCCGCACACCCATAATTCGCATAGATTTTACAAGAAGACTCTATCAAAACTTGGGCTTTAAGCCCCAAAACATGCCTTGGGGGGATTCCACGCCCAACAACGTTATATGGTAGAAAATTTCACACACCTCTCAGTAGGAGTCATATGGAAGAGAAGCTAATACTAGGACCAAATGCATTACAAGAAATGGAATAGGTGATGTGAAAAAATGGTCAAAACATAAAAACTGCACAGGATAGAAAAAAATGTTATGGCGAAAAAAAGAGGACTCACAAGCAATTTAAGGATGGAGATCATGTATAAATAAGAGTTAAACTATGGAAATTAAGGATAAGAGTATGTACAAAATTAGCACCATGGTTCTATGGGCCTTTTGATATTTTTCACAGGGTTAGGCTTGTAGCATATCAATTGGAATTGCCCAACCATATAATAGTACACAATTTTTTTCATGTATCTTTGTTAAAAAAACATGTCCATGATAATTCTCACATAACTGATTAGGATTTGATACAAGTGGAACTAGAAAGATATTTCCTACAGAGCCACTTCGCATATTAGATCAGAGAGAGATATTGCTCTTAATTTGAGCCATCGCTTAGGTTAAAGTGCAATGAAAGAACTTTACAATTAAGGATTCCACATAGGAGATAGAGAACAAAATGTGAGAGGCCTTCTAGCACTATTCTAAAAGGGAAGAAACTGGACAATAAACACTAAGGATGGTGTTGAATAAAAAAAGGGAGATGAGGTAATACCCCTATATTTTTTATGTTAATTATTTATTATTCTTAGAACTAGACTATTTTTAGGTTTGATGGCTAAGGAAGCCATGTTCAATTTGTGAAACAATGTGATCAAATAGAAATTGATTTAGTCTAATTAATATATTATTATTATTAAATAATTTTTTGAAAATTACTTAAGGGAACAAAACTAGAGTACAGATATTCCGTCCAAGTTTTAAAAACTTGTGGATGGATAATTTTAAGTTGTTCCTTCCCTAAAAATCTCCTAAAATGTTGAGGCAAAATAACTGGAAAATAGTAGATTTATTATTATGGGAGAGAAATATCATAATAAGTTGTTTGATGTAGAAATATACTAAGTTGGGTCTGAAATAAACTATTGTGGGGGGGAATGGAAGGCTTTAAGGAAATAAGAAAGTACCTTTTTTGAAAAACAAAAAAAAAGCACAAAGGCCTAGGTAGTTGGGTTGGCAGAGCAAAAAATGAAATAAACTACCAACAATCTACTGGGAAGGAGAATTATAAAATATACCATTTATGAATAAATGGGGTTACTTTTTTGGGGGGAAAGTAAATCTTAGTTTAGGGTAGAATTAGAGGATTCAGTTCGTAGTCGGGAGGAATGTGCTTAGTTCTAAAGTAATTTTCGTAATTTTCTTAAATAGCACTTCTAGTGAGAGATTTGATATTTTATCTTTTGAGTTACGTGGAATTTTAAATATCTAATGCTTATATTATATTATTGATGATCAAGGAAGGTTGTATTAAAATATGCGTTATTGTTTTGGTGATAAAATAGTTGAATTATCTCCCTAACGAAATTGAATTCCTTCTGCATGAGATTTGTACTTATCTTTAAGGATGAGGTTTTGATTGTATAGGTATGCATAGGAAATTTAAAAGTATTATAATTTGTGAGAACACTTGATGAACAATATGCATGATTTAAGGATGTAACCTAGATATGATTTTGGTAAGTATAAATGTTATTGCAAAAACGTTTAGTTATTTCTCTTCATGGTAAAGAAAATTACATATGTTAATATTAAAGCTCATATTTAACTATGAATATGTATATAACAGGCTCATGTTGTTTCTTTTCTTGTTAAAGTGAAGTGACTCTTATATATGATAAGAGCGGAAGGATTAGTATGAGTACTAGAAGATCTATGGAGTACCAAAGCACCTATAAGGGTATGAAGCTAGGACAATAACTTCTACATGAAAGAATAAGGGATTTTAGTTTGATAAATTATCATACTACACTTGCATGTTATAAGGCCTAACAATGAAACAAAAATAAAATTTGAACCCATAGACGAAAGCACATAATTTGAAAAAAAATATATTGATATGAACTATTGGAAGTCAAACTAATAAAATTAAATTTCTATCGAATTTGAAATCATGTAATTATGCTTATGCATGCTCGACAATATAGCTTAGTGAAGAAAAATAGTGTTGTGAACGAGAAATATCCTCTGCTGCTATATATGTGAAATTAAGATATTAAACTTAAGGGAATTCAAACCGAAAAAAATTCACACACTAACTAGCACCAACTCTTAATAAGTTCATGGAAATAAATAGGTCATATGCATATCATGGCCACCTAGAACAACTGAAATCAATTTCATGAATTGAATATCAGTAGTTATGTCTAGGGCAATTTTTGTGAGCTATTGGATCATCACTATACCTAGGTAGTAGAAATTATTGTTAGAAGAGGGAGTAGTAATAGTGTAACATAGGACAATAGGTAGAAGTTAACAAATAGGGTATGGAACATTTTCCATAGAAAATGTGAATCTAAACATCAAACAAATCGATTTGGAGAAAGTCCTCTTTTGTGCAAGATTATAAGCCATACTATGCCAAAATGTCATTCGAAAATGGTAGTGTCACACAAGGATGTAAAGAAAAAGAAATGAAGGAAAAAAAATTGAGAGCACATTGTAGTCAGATAAGAAAAGAAATTATTTTCCAATTGCAGGCTAAAAATAGGAGAAATTCAGGTTAATCCCTTTTGTTATCACAACAAAGACCCATACATATTAATGTGTGAAATAGACACACAAGGCATCTGGTAGGAAAGATACCCTCAATGTTAATTACACAACCAAACAGGAAATCGAAAAAATATAACCATTCAAATAACATAATCCATTTCTGGAAAAAATATATATATACAACCTCTGAAGGTTCCAATTTAATATATATGTATTAATGACAACATATCGATCTCTAGTGCTAAATGGAAGAATTGATTCAAATAATTTAAATACATAATAGAGGTCACCCTGATAGAGTACACACCAATATGGTGATGCTTCTCATTAATCTTTCCCTAGAAAAAATACTTAATTAACTATGTTACACTGATCAAATAGCAACAAAAATTGGAGATCAATATACCACTGTGTCAGAACTGGACAGTAAAGAATCCATGGGAAATATGCTAAAAGCCAACCTCATTAGGGGAATTTTGAGGTCTAAAATGGGCCTCCTAAGAAAAATGTACAACGAAAATAAAATTTATAAGGACCAAAGGGATTCAAGACGATGATGTCAACCATGGGGGATGATTAAGCATTTTTGGAGTAAAAAAGTAAAAAGTTTTAAAACTCTTATTTTCAACTTATCTCCCTAAGTTTTTACTCAAATTTCTAGCGGGAGTACTTGTTTGATGCAATATGTGAATCCACATCCACGGAATACGAATATTGCATACATTTGATGAACCCTGCTACACGAAAAATGAGAAATAGATGAAAAAAAGTGTTTGCAATCACATTTTTCATGTATTTCTTATTTGTGTTGTAGCAGATTTCATTGAAAGTATGCAACATGGGTACTCCTTGGATGAGGAATCAAATTCTACATCCAACGAGTATTGTTGCTTGAAACTTGTGCAAATCCATAGGGAGAGAAGTATAAAATACGAGCTGAAAAAATAACATTTCCTTTTTCTTTTTTCCCTCTAAAATTTGATGATGTAATCTAATCTTATTTCATTATTTCCACTATTATTTAATAATTTAGATAGGAGGCCCATTTTAGACCTGAAAATTCCCCTAATGATAGGCATAGGGGAAAGCAATTAGAAGTTGATGTTTTCCTTGACCTTATGAAGCCAATCGATCATAGGGACATTATACCTATCTTGATGGATTTGAATAGGGACCTCAAAATTCCCCTAATACACACACACACACACACACACACACACACACACACACACCTTTACAACAAGGTGATATAATAGCTATAGCTCTGAAGAACCTTTGCATCCTATTCTTGTAAGATTCATGCAATGCCATTAGCACTGAGAGAATGAATGCACTTACAAGTGCCATAAAGAGAATGGTAACCTACAAAAAAAAACGAAAAGAACATGTGGTAACGAGTGCATTCTACAAGGGTTTGGAAACCAGAGGCAAATATAGAAATTGTGGGTTGATATGACTATGGCCTCATAACCATTTTTGAAACATAAGTAATCAAAATCATGATTTAATTGCCTTGAATCTGTGCTCAAATAATGCTAAGCTCCAAAATAGGTAAACCAAAACACTACATCACAAGAAATTGTACAGTAAACCACTGAATTGATGATAGAAGAGCGCTAATGTACCCAATTAATAATATGCTAGCAGAAACACAAATTTCGAGCAAGGAATTCCACCATACCAGGAAACCCATTTTATTATTAACAAAACTCCATGTTAATAAAATTCATAGATGTCTCAGAGATAGGCATGACCTACATCAGATGTGCAGTGAGCCAAGAGGCCTAACAACACCCTGATTTTTGAAAGCTTGGTTTGGAGTCATGGGGACAAAGCTAAATTTTAGCGCTGTGTATTGCCCCCAAACTAATGGGTAGACAGAGATTACAAATAGGATTTTAGAGGATATCCTAAGAACGTATGTCATCGACAAACTTGCAAAATTGGAAGATTTTCTATATTTAGCATAATTATCCTACAATAATAGTTATCAAACTTGAATAAAAATGAGCCCCTTTGAAGCCTAATATGGTAAAAAATGTTGCACACCTGTTAGATTAAGTCATCCAAAATAAAGGATGATACTAGGACCATATGCATTACAATAAATGGAACAATTTGTGTGAAAAATTAGATAAAACATAAAAACTACATAGAATATGAAAAAACAATATGTTGATAAAAAGAGGACTTAGAAGGAATTTAAGGATGGAGATCATGTATACATTAGAGTTAAATTGAGGAAGAGAAATTTAAGGATAGAATTCTATACCAAATTGGTTTCATGGTTCTGTGTGCCTTTTGAGATTTTGGACAAGGTTGGGTTGGTAGCATATGAGTTGGCATTTCCCAACCATATAAAAGTACACAATCTTTTTCATGTATCTTTGTTAAAAAAATATGTCCATGACAATTCCCACATAAGATTGGTATTTGATATGGGTTGAAGTAGAAGGATAATTCCTGTAAGAGCCACTTCGCATATTATATCAAAGAGAGATCTTGCTCTAGAATTGAATCATCACTCAATTTAAAATGAAATGGAAGCAATTAGCACCTGATTAGGCCACATTGATATAGAGAAGAAAACATGAGAGGAATTTACAACACCATTACAGAAGGGATGCAATTGGATAATGAACACTCAGGACAATGTTGAATAAAAAAGAGGGGAAGATGTTACCCCTCTATTATTTATGTTAATGATCTGCAATTCTTAGGCCCAGACTATTTTTAGGTTTGATGGCTAAGGAAGCCATGTTGAATTTGTGAAATAGTATGATCAAATAGAAATTAATGTAATGTTATTAATATATTATGATTATTAAATAAATTTTTCGAAATTATTGTTGAGATTTTTAATTAGTGATTAAACCTCCTAATATTTAATCGTCAACCTAGGATCGTGAACATGAGTTGTACTGCATTTTGGCTCAAGGTTGAGTTCAGAGTACGTAATTTTCCTTGATAATGGTCATTAAGTACATAAGGATAAAGCACTCTTCTATCAATTAAGTAAACTAGCACTCATCTCGCTCTCACAAAATAATTCTTTAATTTAACATAAGAAATCTAAAGGAAATCAATTTAACTCAATACATTTTGTTTCTTATTCTGAATTTCTTCAATCAAAAGACAAACCCAATGAAACAAAAGGCTGAATGAAATTCAATCTCAGAACAATTCTTGAAATGAAACCTTTTCAAAGAAGTTCAAACTTTAATTATTCAAAAGGCAGAGGGAAGCAATCATCAAAACCTAATATTTGAGAAATCAAAACGTAATGCTACAACTTGAAAAAGAAAACCAGAATCAAATCTTAAACTATCAAACTAGACTATTCTTGCTCAGAAATAAAATACATTCAAACCACACTGCTACCAAGACTGATTTTGAAATTAACTTGAACTGATCTATTGGTGCTTAAAGGAAAACGAAATCTTAACTAAATTATCTGAGTTTATGAATGAAATTGACTTGTTGTCACACTGCTATGAAATTAATCTCTATACTACAACACCGGGAATGGAAATAAAATTGATTCTATCATGCGAAATTAAATCTAAATTATCCTATGATAATTTAATGACTCAAATCGATGGTTTGAATGAAATGCTTTGAATTAAATCATGTTGCTTGAACTAACTAATACTTCTTGAAATTAATCACACAACTTGTATTAAACAATCATAATTCTTGAAATAAATCACACAATTCAAATTGCAAGAATGAAGAACACAACACATATCACTAATAAGCATGAATTTGTTTGCAATTACAATCAAAACCTTTCAAACCATAAAACATTCACTGAAATGCACATAAAAGATTCATATTTGAACCACACCATACATGAAAACTCAAAAATCATTATATTCCTATATCATGAATGCTCCAATTATAAGTATGAATAAACGCGACTTAAGTGGAGGAACAGAGCATGGATCTGTGTTAAAATATGAGCGCAGGTTTTAAAATGAATTGGAGATCTTCAACACAGGAAAGCAATCCTTAAATCATTTACTCTGTAACGCAATGAAACATGCATATTATGAAATCATACACAAATAACTGTAAATATAAGGAAACGGAATTTAGACTATGAAATCACACTCACACACCTAGATAGCCTATATGTTAATGAAGCTCATTTCCATAGGTGGTGGGCCCTTTGACACCTGGAGTAATATAGCTTACTATAATGAAAGAAGGCATTAAAAAATCAGAGACATAACTCACAATCAACCATGATAACAATGCTTTGGTTCACAACTTGAAAATGGTCATGTATAACTTTAGAACAGAGTTTGGGAACCAAATTACATAAATCATAGTGTATCTTACTAATGACAACAAAAATTCTAACTCTTAACCTACTAGCTCAACTTGCATTGTCATTGCACTACATCGATCGTTAAAGGTCACTGTGTGAATGTAGGAATAAAAATTTAACTAACTATGGCAACCTTAATAACTATAAAATAATCTAATCACTGCTCGATTTGCTCCAAATCATATTAACTCTACTTAGAACAAACTGCTTCCTTCTAGAGTAATTGATTGTGATTATGAGAGTACTCTGTTTTCATTCTCATCTGGAGGATCTCCAGCCTTGGAATTATCATAACATAACACATCGATCTTGGAAGCATCACACTTGTCCTTATAGATTGTTGTGTAAATGTTGATGGTCAAAACCAGAAGAAGTAGTCCACCTGGCCAGACTGTCTCGAATTAAGTCAAGGATCGATTGTTTGAATATGAAAGTTGAGATTGATGTTGATGACAAGGCATATTTCCATTTATGCTAATTTTCCAATCCTGCCACTTAGCTTCCAGCTAGACCCATGAATAAATAGTTAGCATATAAGCACATGACTCAAGAATTCACTTAAATTCAATCACAAATGGTCCAATGATTTGAGTTAAGTGCATTTACCTCTTAGTCATGTACTAGTGGGGATTAAGGAGTGATGTAGGTGGTAGGTTAGGTAGTAGGAGTAGTTTCATAGGTAAAATATGGTGAAAATAGGGATGAGAGGTAGAAAATTGGGGACAAAAATGGGTGCCAACATCCGCCCATGTCAATTTGAATGCATGTCCTCATGCATATTGCCACAGTATGCCAAAAATAGTAATGATGAGATAGAAAAAGAAATCCTAGTCAAAGACCAGCGACCTTTACCAAGACCACGAACCCATTCTTGATTGGAATGGAAAACTTATTAAACTATAGAGAAAGCTCTTGAGCACTTAGATTTTTGATCTGTTTCATCCTCAAGATTTTCCAACGTAACAACTGCTTATTCTTTCACTTCAGCTCATCATTCTGGGAAAACAACTGAAGATTATTTTCTCTGGTTTGATTTTTAACTTCCCTGACATAATAAATAAGATTCGATACTTGTTTGCTTTCTCGCAGAGTTTAATAATCCTCCTTTTGAAATTCACTAATTGAATCTTCATATTTTTTTCTTCTATGGGAGTCAGAGTTTTCATGGGTGTTGTAGATTGTTGAGAGGAACTACCTCCTGGTATTTTGCTATTACCCTTCCTCCATGAGGAATCTTGATGAATGTCTTTGCGAACATTTCAACTAGGATTCTTTCTAGGCAAGGACTGAATAGGGGATTGTGTTTCTAAATCTTGTGCAATGTCAAAGAGAATCTTTGTTGCAGATGCTAAGACATGATTTTCTTCAGGGGAATAATGCAACTCTTTGTCATCTGATTCAGGAGAGGAAATAACATGAATACGATCAAAATTTATAACTTTAGTTACAGGTGTCTTAAGCTTGTTCATGCTTCTAGTTTTGTGGCAGCCTAGGATCGAAGTATATGCCATGGACATTGATGGTACTTGGGCTGGAAAAAGAGATTTCTTTTCCTTAGGCTTTGGTTCTGCCCCTGCATGAGCTTTAGGAGCTTTAGATGTAGGTTATTCAACTTTTGAACCTACAATGTCAGCTAGCTCAGGTTGGTCTTCACTACCCCTACTTTGCTTGTTCCTTTTCTTATTTACCTTTCGGGGTTTTGAAGATGTCCCCTCTTCCATAGTATTAGAACAGGGTGTCAATTCTTGAGGGGTTTCGACAATAGGAGAGGCATGTTTGTCTGTAGGGTTAGGTTTCATTTGGGAATATTGTGACAATATCTCCCTTCTATGCTTAAGTGACTATCCCACCAACCATTGCCGACCTTTGAACTAAGTGTCTTCTCAAGGAAAATTTTCAATCAAGAAGTCTTCCCAAGATTTCCGCCATTTTGTAAGCTTAGAAACAACTACCATTTTAATAGTATTGTGGTGATATAAGGTTTTATCAGGGTTCTTTCTCTTTTATTGCACCCCTCTAAACATTTTTTGCAAGCTTAACCTCAGGAAATATGAATAGTAATTTTACTAGCTTCTGCAAAATGTGATAAAAACAAAATATGATATAAAAACACGGTGGCATACCTTCCTTCACAGGTAACAAATCGCTTCAACATGGTGATAAAAGGGTGCCATTTCTCTTTGATACAACTCTTTAGTACACATTTCATCCATTTGATTGACTGATAGGTCGGCTTGAGGAATGTGGCATAATTTGGAATATTTGATTGCCTACCCTTGAAGAATGGTTCACCCAAAGAGGGTAACCCTATAGTGCATCTAAGAGACTCCTTTGTAATCTTAAAATTCAAATTACCAACTTTAACATGGTCTCCATCAAAGTTCTAAGCAAATGCGAGGGCTAATTTATCATTATATCCTTGAAATTTTCTTAAAATGGAACCCATCCCCGCTCTTCGAGAATTCCTTTGCATTGTTGATACTCAAGGCTACAGGAAAATTAGCCAAAGGTTAGCTCATGGTGATCGTCCCCCAAGCCTGTGTAACACCACAATTTTTGAATCCAACTGAAAATTTTAACTCTTTGCCGCAACAACTGAGATAAGAATAGAACTCCCTTATAATTGATAAACAAAATGGTCGCCTTCATTTTGATGAGAACTGCCCCCATCATGTCGATGATTCAACCCTCATCGTTCCTCCATGGGAATGATTATCACAGTAGTGGGGTAGTAAAAGGTTGAGGGTGAGATAATAGCCACAGTTAGGAGGTGATTTAAGTGGGGAAGTTTGATAATTATTAGGAATACAAGGAGGATTTAACATGAGCCAAGAATATTGACAGGGGTCCTTTAGGGAATGATGATAGGGAGGAAGTAATGATTATAGGAAAAGGAGTGTAAGGGCTTGGGTTATGAAGTAGAAGGCATACATAATTAGGGAACCAGAGGTCGCATATCATTTGACAACATTTTAACTATTCATAATTAAATCTAAATAAATTATAAGGACATACCTTACTAACTCATAATGATATAGCATGCTAAGCTATAGAGATCAACCATCTTTGGTTGATAGTAAAACCAAACACTGATCATAAAAAAATTCTTATGAAACTGAAGCATAAACACCAAATGTGGTCTAAAAAATGTTGTTCCTGTGATATACTCTTAGTAGAAGACTTTGATTTTACACAATAGAGTAGAAAAAGTTGTTAAGTACATAAAAAATTCGACTGTAAAATGTAAAAGTTTCTCCTTGAGTGCTATCATTAAATCTGCTAAATGTTGCCTTCAGAACATGGCAAACCTGCTCACCATCCTATGGATTTTAACCAGGCTAAGGATGATAACTTCCTTTCTTACTTCCTCGAGGAATTGTTATCGGGAGAGTGGTTGGTGATAAATCTTGACTCTATGGCCATTTACTATAAAATAGTTCTGAATTTCATCAATAGTTTTAATGTGGACTGAGCCATTGTCGAAAACCTCATCCACCTCATAGGGACCTAACCACCTAGTGGAGAATTTACCTTTGAACTGTTTGAACTTACTGTCATAAAGCAAGGCCCAATCTCCTAGACGGAAAATCTTATTTTTAATAAACTTATAATTCCAACGAGCTCTCTGATCTTGTACCAACATGGTTCAATGGAATGCATCCTATCTAATCTATTCAAGCTCATTCAACAACATTAACTTTTGTTCTTGGGCTTCATTAAGATTCATCCCGAGTTGATTGGTAGTCCCAAACGTTTTCACTTGGAACTCAATAGGGAGTAGCACATGTTTACCATAAACAAGCTCATACGTGGTGCACCCTGTCACATTCCTCCAAGTTATGCGGTAAGCCCATAATGCCTCCAACAACTTGTTAGCCTAATCCCTATGATGTAACAAAATGGTCTTGGTTAAGATGGATTCTAACACTTTATTTGTGGATTCCAGCTGCCCATTGGCATGGGGGTGGTAGGGAGTAGATTTTTTATGTTTGATTTGATACTATTAAGTGAGATCCTTGACCAATTTTGATGTGAATTTTGTTCCCTGGTCAGTAACAATCTCTTGGTGTACTCAAAATTTAGTGAAAATGTCTTCAAAAAGGAATTCCACTACTAATTTTTCAGTTGCAACATACAAAGACATATCTTCCACCCACTTTGTAACATAGTTGATGCAAACTAAAATATATTTTTCTTATTTGATATGGGCGAGGTAGGTCCTGGGAAATCTAATGCCCACTTCTTGAAAGGTTTTATTGATATATGTTTCTGAAGGGGCATCTCATCCGAAGGAATTGGTCTCCCCATCCTCTAAGAAGTGTCACAACTAGATACAAACTTTTTGACATATTTGAAGAGTGAGGGCCAATAATACCTAGTACGAAGGAATTTGTATGCGGTTGTTTTGTCTGCAAAGTTCCCCCCACAATGCTCACTGTAACAGGTCTTCAACACATCAAATATTTCATTTTCCATCACACATCTCCTCATGATCAAGTCGGGTCCAGTGTAGAACAAGTCTCCATCGATCCAAGAGTAGTTGGCACTACGTTGTATAATGTTATGTTTTTCCCTGGTAGATAGAGTCTAAAGAAACTTCCCTAACAACAGGTAGTTAGAAACATCTACAAACCGAGTAATGGTAGATATAGCAAACAATCATTCCTCCAGGAAATCTTTTCTATTGGTGTTGGTACATTTCCCTACACAACATTCATTCGAGACAAGAAGTAAGCTGCCAAATTATCTCTCCCAAGGCTATCAATCTGAATTATGTTAAATTCTTGCAAGAACAACAACCATCTAGTAATGCTACCATTAGTGATAGGTTTGTTCATAAAAAATCTAATGGAAAAATGATCGGTATGGACAAAAGTCTCATAACCAGTTTTGTAATGTCTAAATTTGCTAATGGCATGAACATCTGCTAGAAATTCATTTTCAGTAACTGTGTAGCTCAATTCAGCATGGGAAAGATTCTTGTTAACAAAATAAATAGCATAACGATAATGGTCTTCCCTTTGTCCTAAAACTGCTCCAAGTGCGATATCTGAATCATTTGTGAAAATTTGGAATGGTAAGGACGAGTTTCGTCCTTTCAATACTAGAGAAGTGGACAACCTATCCTTTAATACTTGAAAATGATGTTGACAATCATCATTCCAGACAAAATCAACGTCCTTGGTTAATAATTTAAATAAAGGTTCCACAATCGTTGTAAAAATTTCAATAAATCAACAATAGTAACCTGCATGTCCCAAAAATATTGTTACCTGTTTTTGTGTACTAGGAATTGAATATGTGATATTACCTCAATATTCCCTCGGTCGACTTTGATTCCTTCAAATGAAACGTGATGGCCCAATACTATCCTCTTAGTTTGCATAATTTTAAATTTACTACTGCTAAGGGCTAGGTGGGTTTCTTAACATCGAATCAACACTTTTTCTATATTTTCCAGAGCTTGTGGAAATCATCTCCATATACTGTGAAGTCGTCCATATAGACTTCTACACATTCATGGATCAAATCAGAAAACATGGCTAGGACAACTGATTGAAAGGTGGATGGGCCATTGCAAAGGCCAAACAAAAGTACTCGATATGCATAGGTTCCCCAAGGGAAAGTGAAAGTGGTCTTCTCTTGGTCTTCCTCAACTATTTGAATCTAGTTATACCCATTGTACCCATCTAGAAAAGAGAAATACTTGTTACGAGAAAGTATGTCAAGTGCTTGATCACTAAATGGTTGCGGAAAGTAATATTGTAAGGTAGCTTTGTTTGACTCCCTTTAATCAACACATATGTGCCACTTATTGTTCTTCTTTGGAATCACCACCAAAGGTGACACCCATCTACTCTCGGAAATAAGGTACATAAAATATGCAGCCAATAACTTCTGCAACTCATTTTTGATGATTTCTTTCAAGGCTAGCTTCATATGTCTCCGCGCTACCGGATTGGTCTCATGTCCTCATTGGTACAGATGTGGTGGATGCATTTATCTGGGTGTATCCATCTCACATCCAAATAGTCACAGGAAAAAGCTTCGTATTTTTCTTGAACCATGCTCAACAATTTCTGCTTCTTTTCTTCATTTAGTTCATTACCAATATACAAAATGTTTTCTTCATTGATTTCAACTAGTTCTCTAGTGAGATCATTGTTGTCCTCTATTTCTTTGAATGAGGAAAATATATCTAGATGACAAGCTTCCTGAAACTCATTACTGAAAACATGTTGATAACCACTAAAAGAAATAGGATAATCAATATAAGAACTATCAGATAAAAATTGTTGCAAAATATGATCTTTTTATTTTTCCTGGAGTCCTCTAGATTTTTTTTAATTATAGTAAAAGAAACATACAATCCTCATCTCCATAAGGACTCTTTAGCCATAAGGGTAATTCAGCAACAATGTTAGCACGAGGAAAAATTAATAAGGTTTTATTATATGAACCATTGGAAATGACCATTTCTCCATTCTGGCACCCTATCACAACATCCGCAGTAGCTAGCCAAGGGTGTCCTAGGACTACAGTGTGTACTTGATTTTTAGGAGAAATGGCAATGAAATTGACGGGATATTTCCAGGAAGCAATGGTGACTACTATGTCTTCTAGAGTTCCCATGGGTTTAATAATGGATTTATCTACCCACTCTAAAATAATAGTTGTAGGTTTGATCCCTTGCAATCGTAAATATGTCATGGTTTCAAAAGTCATAACATTAATCATTGATCCTAAGTCTACAATGGTTTTTGGTAGAATTACTCCATTGATTTCGATGGTCACTATGGGATTTCCTGGGTCACTATATTTTAATGTTAAATTTGAGATCATCTTGGACATTTCACTCATGAATTTCACATTTTGGTTCTTGTGTCATTTCCTTCCCGTTGTCTTAATGCAGAGGTCTTTAATGATTTTAGTGTAGATAGGATTGTCCCTAATGGCTTGTAATAATGGAATTTTAATACAAACATTCTTTAATTTTGATTCTAAATCATATTCCATTGGGATCTCTTCCTTCTTAACAAGTAGTCTTTCCGGGTAAGGAGGTTTATTTGGTTCTTTTTGTTTTTATTTTTCCTATTGATGGTGTTTTTCAGTTTGTTCTTGGGGGGCCTCTTCCTGAATAATGACATCTGATTTTTCCTTATTGATTGTTTTCCCAGATTGTAGTTGAATCTCACTTATTGGGACAACAATGATGATATAGGTAGGAAAAGGTTGTACTTCTACATTTTTTATAGGTTGAGGCTACTTATTATGGTTGGGGTTAGCTATGGGTTGTGTGTGCAACAAAGTAGGGCGAGGTGGGTTCAATGATGGTGGTGCTTGCAAGGATGATAGGTTGGACGGTGCAGGTAAAAGCTGGTGGAAAGGAGGAGGAGGCAACGAGGATTGTTGGTAATGATTTGGGTTGTACCCCTGCTGATAAGGTTGAATGTTCGGATTGTAGGACGTACTAGGCATGTTTGAGTATGTAGGATAGGATTGGTTTTGGGGCTGAAAGGTGTTTCCATAGGGGTTTCCTCTCCAATACTAATTTCAATGATTTTTTTGCGATTGAGGACTAAAGTAAGGAGGGTACAAATGGTTGGAAACTCTAGGGTTGATTCTAACCCTAGGCTTGAAAAGTAGGGTCTTGAAAGATGTTTTTATTTGGTCTTTTCCAAAATGGTTTCTTGTTTGTTTGTGAAAAATCATTTGTTCCAACATTTCCCTTATAGATAGCATGTAAACTGGGAAGAGATGGACACTTCTTGGTTGCATGTTCTAAAGAACAAATCCCACAAACCTCAATAAAATTAATGGGACACTCCCTCTCACCATGCTTATTTCTGCACTTAGGACAAGATTTCCATGGTAGCGCTTACATCTTCTTGTTTCTTTTTGAGTTTTATTGTGTTAAGTTGGTTACCAATAGTATTTAGGATATTTGTTTTTAAGTTTTCCAATAAGTTTCCTAACTCCAACCTAGTGACAAAATTGGGTACAAATTTCAGATTTCTTGATACATAATCTTGGGAATTGTCACAAAGCTTTTTGCCTACTTTATCATGACTTCGTGATTAAGTGTGACATAGTTCGCTCACTTCAGCAAAAGGATTTTTATAAACATCTCAAACACTTAGAATATTTAAGGTTTTGATGCATTCATCCCTCAACCCTTTAAAATATAGTTCTCATAGTCTTCTCATCTAGATGTGCCCCTCAGGATTTAAGGAAATTACAAAGGAAACATTCAAGATATTCTTCTAAGATTCCGACTTCCAATTGTTGCATCCTAAGAATATCGTTCACATACCTACTTTTGTAGAGGTCTTGGTATTTCTTAAGAAATACGGACTTCATATCATCCCAAGAGTAGATGGTGTGCTCACCCAGGCTCAGAAACTAGGTTATTCTTGCTCAAAAATAAAATACATTCACACCACACTGCTACCAAGACTCATTTTGAAATTAACTTGAATTGATCTATTAGTGCTTAAAGGAAAACAAAATATTAACGAAATTATCTAAGTTTATGAACGAAATTGAATTGTTGTCACACTGATATGAAATAAATATGTATACTACACCAATGGGAATGGAAATCAAACTTATTCTATCATTCAAAAATAAATCTAAATTATCCTATGATAATTAATGACTCAAATTGATGCTCTGAATTAAATACTTTGAATTAAATCATGCTGCTTGAACTAACTGATACTGCTTAAAATTAATCACATGATTTGAATTATAAAATCATAATTCTTGAAATAAATCACATAATTCAAATTGCGAGAATGAAGAACACAACACCTATTGCTACCAAGCATGAATTCATTTTCAATTACAATCAAAACCTTTCAAACCATAAATCATTCACTCAAATGCACATAGAAGATTCATATTCGAACCCACACAATACATCAAAACTCAGAAATAATTATATTCCTATATCGTGAATTCTCCAATTATAAATATGAAGAAACACGACTTAAGTGGAGGAACATAGCATGGCTCTGTGGTGAAATATGAGCTCAGGTTATAAAATGAATGAGAGATCTTCAACACAATAAGTCAATCCTTAAATCACTTACTCTATAACGCAATGAACCACGCATATTATGAAGTCATACACCAATATCTATAACTATAACACAACACAGTTTAGGCTATGAAATCACACTCACACACCTATATATCTTGTATGTTAATGAAGCTCATTTCTATAAGTGGTGGGCCCTCCCATACTTGGAGTAAGCTAGCTTATTGAAACGAAAGAAGGATTTAAAACATCAGAGACATAAATCACAATTAACCATGATAACAACATTTTGGATCACAACTTGAAAATGGTCATGTATAACTTCATAACATATTTTGGGAACCAAATTACATAAATCATAGTGTATCTTACTAATGAAAACAACAATTCTAAATCTTAACCAGCTAGATCAAATCATATGTCATTGCATTAAAGCAACCTTTAAAGGAGACTGTATGAATGTAAAAATAATAATTTAACTAACTATGGAAACCTTAGTAACTATAAACTAATCTAAGCACTGTTCGATCTCCTCCAAATCATATTGAATCTACTTAAAACAAACTACTTCCTTTTAGAGTAACTAACTGCTATTATGGGAGTAGTCTACTTTGATTTTGATCTGGAGGATATTCAACCTTGGAATTATGATACTTAACATAAAAAATTGATCTTGGAAGCATCACGCTTGTCCTTACAGATTTTTGTGTAAACTTCAATGGTGAAAACAAGAAGAAGGTGTCCACTTGGCCAGACTATCTCAAATTCGGTCAAGGATTGGAAGTTTAAATATGAAATTTGCGATCGTTGTTGATGACAGGGCATATTTCCATTCATGCTAACTTGCCAATCCATCCACCAAGCTTCCAGCTATACCCATGAAGAAATAGTTAGCATATAAGGATATGACTCAAGAATTCACTTAAATTCAATCACAAATGGAAAAACGATGTTAGTTAAGTGCATTTACCTCTTAGTCATGTACTAGTAGGGTTTAGGGAGTGATATAGGTGATAGGGTAGGTAGTAGGATTACTTTCATAGGCAAAAGATGGTGAAAATAGGGATGAGTGGCAGAAAATTGTCAATGAAAATGGGCACCGACAATTACTCAAGGGAAGAGCACCAAAATAAAAATATTTATTTCTAGTTGTAAACGACTTTGGATGGATAAATTCAAGTTCTTCCTTGCCTAAAAATACCCTACAATTCACATGGGAAATAATTGGAAAGTAATAGATCTATTATGGTGGGAGAGAAATATCATAATAAACTACTTAGTGGAGAAATATAATAAGTTGGAGGTGAAATAAAGTGCCATGGGGGGGAATGGAAGGCTTTAAAGAAAAAGGAAAGTGCCTTTTCTGAAAAAGAAAAAAAGAACACAAAGGTCTATTCAGTTGGGTTAACAAAACTAGTAAGGCAAGATGCTGCCAAAAATATGTTGGGAAGGAAACTTATATAATATACTATTGAGGAATGATGGGGTTGTTGATTTTGGGGTCAAGTATATATATCTTAGGGGAGAAATAAGGGAATCAAATCATGGTTGGGATTGTAGGAATTTACAGGGTAAGTTCCTCAGACAGAACACCAAAAGGACACCGCTCACAAACAGATCACAGATCAATACACCAGTATTTTGACGTGGTAAAAACCCTCAGAGAGGGAAACAGTCCACGGCCTGCGCCAACGTGGCTACTACAGGCAATTTATCAATAAAAGAATGAAAA